>NW_025910086.1:0-10276 GCF_018835915.1 Vigna umbellata
CTCACATGCCACTCGACCTCTACGTCCGTGACCTCAAGCATTCAGCTCCTATGACCTTCGGCTATACAGCCCCTACCGCTCGGCCATCCAGGTCCTCACATCTTTTCGGTCCTTTAAACTCAACCGCGCGGTCATCCTTTGCTTGAAACGTTCAGACCACAGAAAATACAGCCTCCCCCCTCAAACTCATAAGTCCTATAGTTACCACGTCCGTAAAACGGAACCGTTAACTCGGACTTGGGGGGCATGTTATGCAGTAAGATATTTATTACATAAAATATCTTAGATATTATATTACATAAAATATCTTAAGATATTTATAAAGCCACTAACCACATTTGTAGGTAAGGTGGTTATTTTTATTTTGCTTATAAATACAGTAACAGGGTAAAGGTCCAGGTACGTTCTCTTTATGTTCTAGAGTCCCTGAATAATATTTCAGAGCAGTATCATAATCACTCTTTTGAGAGCTGAGGCTCCATAATTCACATCTGACTTGAGCGTCCATAATTCACATCTGACTTGAGCGTCGGAGTATCTTTGCAGGTACCTCCCCCTCCTTTGGCGAGTATGAACAACAACAATTGGAGAAGAGCAAGCGTCCCAGACAGCCAGTATGTTCATCGGTCCCACAAAATATAGACTGAAACAATATTTATTTTCCATATGAAAGAAAGTTATTAGTCTAATAAAAAAAAAGTGAGAAACATAGGCGTTAAGCGTTAGGCGTTATGCTCACTCTTGTAGTCTCTAGTTTCTAACAACAACAACTCATAGTACATCCAACCTTCATTAATTTTTGTGTGCCATGAACGTACCTTCATCAAGCTTCATCTTCACCTTCGCCCTCACCACAGCACTGTGCTGCCCCATTCCCTGAGCCATGCCTTCTTCCCCCAAATCCTACGCCCTCCCCTACGCCCTCCCCTACGGCCGCCACCCCTCGCCCTTCGTCGCGCGTAGATCTACCCTCTCCCTCCTCCTCATCTCCGTTCTCCTCATCCTCTTCCTCTTCGCCGTCGTCCCCTACCTAACCCAGATTCGCCACAGTGGCTGTGCCGACGTGCACCCCCGATCGGTGCGCGTCGTCTGGGAACACGCCGGCAACGCCAACGCCGCTGTCGGTGTTGGAGATGGAGGGAGGCACAAGGTGATGGGGTTTGTGGGAATTCAAACGGGATTTGGATCCGCTGGGAGAAGAGAGGCGTTAAGGAAGACGTGGTTTCCCTCTGATCGCCAAGGCCTTCAACGGTATTCGCTTTATCTCTTCTAACTCCTCCCCATTTGTGTCTTTTTAGCTTAAATGCAGTTTTAGTCCTCAAACTTTGCTTTTTAACTCTGCCAAATAGTATCGTGTCATCCCTTTACTCCACCTCATCTATGATATAATGCATTTATTTTTGTTGTTGTTGCTGTTGCAGTTTTTGTGATCTTTTGCATCTGTCCAAATTTGGTTACTATATGTTCAATTGAGCGATTTCAGTGTTGGAATTTTTTCATTTGTTAAAATTGGGTACCTCCATTTGTCTCACATCTAAATAGTGTCGAAATTAGCTAACAATAACATCTAGTTCATCTTTGCCAGGATGAGTGTGGTTTCTTTGGTCCATGGATATGATTCACCAGTGTCCTAAGGTTTTTCCTAAGACAAAACTCGACCGAAAGATAAGTAAAGTCTGACATAATTGTTTCTACTAAGATCGAACCTGGGGAGTCTATAAAAGAAATTCAAATGAACTTCTGTTCTTAATTTTGGTTTTCATTTATTTTATTCTTAATCTGCTCTCAAATATTGAAGAGAATGTTTTGCTTTTGCAACGAATAAAAGTAATGTATTTATTGAGAAGAGTGACATTAGTATAATGTGTTGAAATAAGTAATAAGTAGTGCATTGGGAACCATTTATATTTTGAAATCATGATTAGTACTTAGTCTTGTACCTAGAATTCTAGTGCATTCTATGAGTTGTACCTAGGAATTTAAGGTAGTCTTTTGATTTTTCATCTTCAATTGTATCAGTTTCTATCATTATAAATAGAAGATCACAAGATGGATCTTGTATGCCCTCCAATTTTATATTCTCTTTTTATTCTCAACTTAATGAAATTGATTTAATAAGTAACATATTCATTTTTGTTATTCATAATATATGAAAAGACTATGATTTTGGGATTGAGGGATTACTATCTCTTGCCTAATTAACTGTTTGATCTGTTAGTAACTAATGATGTAGAGACAACACTTGCGCATTTGAGTGATTATGTGAGTTTCTTCACCTCCCTTGTGCCCATTGTATTCATCCATGGTTTGAATAGTCTTATAGAAAAAAGAAAGATTTTTTGACTTGTATCAGTCTGATAATTAAGTACGAGGTGGTTGATGATAGCAAATTCTGTTGCAAAATCACTCAATCAGAATAATAGTGACCAAAGTTGTACAAGTAAACATAAGGAGGACCAAAATTGCATATAAGTCTTTTATTTTTAGTCATAGGGTTTTTGAGAGAAGTGAACGGTTTTGCATATGATTTCTTTATTTATTTTTTTTGGAGTTTTGATGTGAGAACAAAGCTTTTTACGGTGATGTTACTAATTCTCTTCTGGGAAATTGTTTAGGGGCCCAGATGTTAGGAATTCAGAAATGTGAAGTGCAATATCAAAAGTTTGTATCTGGACTAGGAGTGGGGTGACAGGACTAGGAGTGGGGTGAAATTTGTTCTGTCTTAGATTGTGTTTGTTTCTGGGTAAGCATAGTTTCTGCATGTGTAAAAGGAAGGATTTGCGATTAATCCATGCGTTTGTTTCCACTGATTTGCGGTGATTTATAAGCGCAGATTTGCAAGAAAAATTATAAATCCATCCACGCATATTAGAACATATTTGTCATGATGTACTCCATTCATTGAGTGTTTGAATTGTGGAGTGAATTTGAGGAAGAGTGAGGGAGGGGAAGGATTTGAGGGGATGGAGAGGGGATTGTGGTGTTATTTGGATTAAAGGATTTGAAAAGATAGATGAAGAGATTTGAAAGGAAAATTTGTGAGAGTTTGTAAATGATGTGATGTGATAGATTAAAAAGAAGTTTTAATTGATACAAATATATAATTACCAATTTTCCCTTGTATAGAAATTTGATATAAATTTAAATTTAAGTAGTCAAAATTATTTTAAAATGAAATTGAAATTGTTAATGATAAAAAAAATTAAAATTGTAAAAATAAAAGGAAAATTTATTAAAGGGATTTGTAGGATTAAATTTCAAATGCATTTTCTTAAATAATAATTTGTATATTATTATCTAAATTATTGTGAATTATATTTATTAACACACAAATAATTATATATACCTAATAAATATTTATTAACAATTAACTAATATATATTTATCATCATACAAAGTTAATTATGATAACAATTACTAGCATACCAAATTATTAACACCTCTAACCTATTGAAGAATAAGAAAACCAACACCTTATCCTACTATCAATACCGTCAACCAAGACTTCTTCACCACAGACTACCAAGAACCACTATACTGGACGTCCTCCAACTCAAAAAGAAAAGCACACAGTCAAATATTACATGAACATCACATCCAAAATAGATTTCATCTGCATGTTATGAGACCATGGAATCAATTTCAGTCTCATTTTATTCGTCAAATGCCACATAATCGATTCTACAACAACCATACTTGATTCCATCATACCCAACATATGAACATAATTGATTCCACTTGCATTTATAAGACCATGGAATTGATTCCATGTTATTTCATCTTTGCAATCACAAGCACAAAATCAATTCCATCGTCTTCCTTGGCAGAACAAAATCTATTCCATTGTCTTCCTTGGCATCAAAGAATCGATACCATCATCTTCCTTGACAGCACAAAATCGATTCCATCATTTTCCTTGGCAGCACAAAATTGATTCCATCATCTTCCTTGGCAGCACAAAATCGATTTAGGCAAACGTAGAATCAATTCCCTTTTCACCTGAAATTGAAACGTAACAAAAAAAATAGACTAAATGACTAAACGCTAAGCATAAGGACGTGTTCGATAAGACTAAATGACAAGCTCGGCTAGGCAAGGCTAAATGACAAGCTCGGCTCGATAAGATCATATGACGACAAGCTTGTCGAGACTAAACGACAAGCTCAGCTCGGCAAGGCTAAAGGAGACTCGGTAAGACTAAACAACCAAAAGAAGAATTTTGTTGAATATTTTGACATTTCTCACCTTAACAAGGTTGTGTGTGGAATGAGAACATTGCACCTTTTCTACAAGCTTCACCACAAGAACCCTGCAAAAATCCTTCTCCTCTATGAGTGGCATCACAACAACTCAACAAAACTCCTTCTCCTCTACGACCAAGACCATGAGACTCCAACTAAAGTGCAGGTTTGAAGCTTATATTCAGTTGAATGCTGCACCTCTACCTCCCAACAATAACATTGATGGTGTTTTCAAACAAACAGCTACCTGTCCCAGTCAAAGGCTGTCATCAGTTAGGAGAATCCCCACTGTGCTGCATCAGGAATCTCCACTGTTCATGCACAACTTCAGTATCTTTCACGTACATGGCAGCAGCGTATTTTCAAATAAAAGACAAGGATATTTTGGTCTTTGAATGGAGCATGCACAATACATCATGGCAAATCTGTTCTAATATATGTGGATGGATTTATAATCTCTTGCAAATTCGTGCTTTTAAATCACTGCAAATTAGTGGAAACAAACACATGGATTAATCGCAAATCCATCCTTTTACTCATGTAGAAACAATGCATATGCAGAAACAAACACAACCTTAAAGACCAAAATATTCTTGCCTTTTATTTGAGATTACATTGTTTTTGTTGGAAGTTCCACATCGACTAGAGATAAGGCCAATTCATAGTTTATAAGTGGGTGCAAACCTTACCCTAAAAGTCGGTTTTGTGGGGTTGAGTTAGGCTTAAAGTCCACAATGGAGATTCTCCTAGCTGATGACAACCTTTGATTGGGGGGGTAGCTTTGGGGTAGCTTCTTGTTTCAAAACACCATCAATGTTATCGTTGGGAGGTAGAGGTGCAACATTCAATTGTGAAGCTCTTAGAGGAGAAGGATTTCTGTTTGGGTTCCCGTGGTCCAGCTCGTAGAGGAGAAGGCGCAATGTTCTCAACCCACACACAAGCTTGTTAAGGTGAGAAATGTCAAAATAATCAACAAAGTTCTTCTCTTGCCGAGCTGAGCTTGTCGTTTAGTCTTGTTGACATTGCCGTTGTTTGGTCTTGTCGAGTTGAGCTTGTCGTTTAGCCTTGCGTAGTCGAGCTCGTCCTTGTGCCTAGTGTTTAGTAGTTTTGTCTATTTTTTCTGTTACATTTCAATTTTGGTGAACAGGGAATTGATTTTGTGTTTGTCTGAATCAATTCTAGGTTGCCAAGGAAGATGATGGAATTGATAATGTACTGCCAAGGAAGATGATGGATCTGATTCTGTGCTACCAAGGAAGACGATGGAATCGATTCTGTGCATGTGGTTGTGGAGATGAAATAACATGGAATGGATTCTATGGTCTTATAAGTGCAAGTGGAATCAATTCTATTCGTATGTTGGGTATGATGGAATCGATTATGGTTGTTGTAGGATCAATTTTGTGGCATTCGATGAACTAAATGAGATTGGAATCGATTCCATGGTCTCATAACATGCAGGTGGAATCTATTCTAGTAGTCGTGTTAGATGTTCATGTAGTATTTGACGTGTCCTCTTTTCTTGTTTGTGAGGTGGAGGACGTCCAACACGGTGGTTCTTTGTAAGAAGTTCTGGTTGATGGTGTTGTTAGCTGGATAAGATGTTGGTTTGCTTATTCTTCAACAAGTTAGAGGTTTGGTATTGTGGTTAATCATTTGGTATGTTGATAATTGTTACCTACATTAAATGATGATAAATATGTATTAGTTAATTGTTAATAAATATTTATTAGTTATATATAATTATTTTTGTGTTAATAAATATGATTCATAATAATTTAAATAATAATATACAAATTAATATTTAAGAAAATGCATTTGAAATTTAATCCTACAAATCCCTTTTATAATTTTTCCTTTTATTTTTACAATTTTAATTTTTTTTAATTGTTAACAATTTCAATTTCATTTTAAAATAATTTCCACTTCTTAAATTTAAATTTATATCAAATTTCTGCCAAGGATAAATTGGTAATCATGTTTTTTATCAATTAAAACATTTTTTTTAATCTATCACACCCATCATATCATTCACAAACTCTCACAAACTTTTCCTTTAAACCCCTCCATCTATCCTTCCAAATCCCTTGATCCAAACACCACCACAATCCTCTCAAGTGCATCCACTTACTCTCCCTCAAATCCACCCTGGAATCCAAACAGTGTGTTAATGACAACCATCAAGCAACACATTGTTTTAGAAGCATCAAATAATTACAATTTCTTTTCTTCTAAAATATAGAAGTTAAAAGAAAAGTCTTTTTTTTTTTTCAAAAATAAATGATATAGTAAGTATGTTTTTGTTTTCTACTTTTAATGGTTTAAGCATATTTTTTGTTTTAGTTCATCAAATTTTTTATTCTTTTTTTCAGTTAACAAAAATGATGTGGTTTTAGTCCTTCAGCATGGACTAGAGGCATGTGATTTTTGTAAATTGTAAGGACTTTTAGTATATTTAAGTCTTGTTTTAATTATTTTTATATACAGC
This sequence comes from Vigna umbellata, assembly GCF_018835915.1. Next base: position 6,730 of record NW_025910086.1, read on the forward strand.
TATGGTTTTGGAAATGTACATGAACCATGATCCATTTTGTAGTGATACTCGTCATTTATATTTGGATTTTACAACATTGATATTAATGTATAATAACGGAGAGGGTGAAAAGGAAAGTGAAAATGGATGGGGGATGATGGTTATCTGTATTTTATTGTGAATTTGAGTATTACTGATTTGCAAAGCTTATTTGTAGAACTGTTTCTGAATGTTCCACATCCTAGGTTCTCGTCTGTGTTAATTTAGCTTGTTTGGATTCGGCTATAATGTAGATTGCAGTGTCTGAAGTTATGTAAACTTGGTGATTGTATTTTGTTGGTGGGTTGGATATTTTGAGGGAAGCTGGTTTGAGAATGGAGGAAGTTGGTACTGTCATTTTAATTATTGACTGTTGCTTGCAGCTTGGAAGAATCCACTGGGTTGGCTTTTAGGTTTATCATTGGTAGAACAAGTGACAGAGGAAAGATGTCTTCACTTCATAAGGAATTAGCAGAATATGATGATTTCATTTTGTTGGATATCCAAGAGGAGTACAGTAAGCTCCCATACAAAACGTGTGTGCTGAGAATGACTACATTTATTTATTTATTTTTTTCTGTATTGTGTTTGCTAAATTGAAAATTCATTCATTACAGGTTAGCTTTCTTCAAAGCTGCTTATGCTCTTTTTGATGCTGAATTTTATGTCAAAGCTGATGATGACATATATTTAAGGCCAGGTGACTTGATATTTTAATGCTTAATGTGGTAAATACATTGAAGAACTTCCTTTATGAGATGACTTTTTACAATTCTAATTAAGATTTATGTTCATATTTTTAATTTGTCTTCAGATCGTCTATCATTGCTACTGGCCAAAGAACGATCTCATCCTCAGACATACATAGGATGTATGAAAAAAGGACCTGTTTTCACTGATCCAAAACTCAAATGGTTAGTTTTGTTTTGATGATTTTAGTTTATCTTAAAAATTTTAGTTTGATTCTGTATAGATGAATTTTCCCAACTCTGCATTTTCAGCTTGACACAATTTTACACAGGAGAAATAAAAAAATTATGGCATTAATAAATTACTCCAACAATGAAACAAGAGTAATATGTAGAACTTGAGGTCTCTACCTGATGAGGCTATTTGCCTGAGAAAGAAATATAAATTATTAATACTATTTAGTTGTTAGATTTACCAACGAACAAAAAAATTATGCCATTAATAAATTACTCCAACAATGGAACAAGAGTAATATGTATAACTTGTCTCAACTTGATGAGGCTATTTGCCTGAGAAAGAAATATAAATTATTAATACTATTTAGTTGTTAGATTTACAAACGAACAACTACTATCGCAAGAGAGATAAATAATGTAAGATAAGTTTGCATGTAGATTCCTGTTTTAATCATACTTGTTATCTTACTGTTAGCTATTTTTTGGCGGGGTTGCTTCTAAGAATCAGGTTGGAGAATGAGGCCATAGGTTCTTTTCAAGGTGAAATGCATATACTTTCATCCAAAAGTTGAAAGTAAAGTGGTTCACTGTGGTTGAATCAAAATAAATATATAATTTGTTTAGATCACAGGATGTTATTAAAATAATCGTGGAATTCAACTACTTTTTGTTTTCATCTTTAATTTTCATTTGATAACAACAGATAGATTTTCTTAAATAGTAATATACACCAAAAGATAAAAACTAGCTTTCTTCAACGTATATATAATATAATTTGTCTAGTCAATTAAAATAAAATATTTGCTCAATGAATCGCTCTTTTATTGTTAATGATAGATACTGTTGGGGAATGACCTTTTTAATCCCACGTAATGGGATAAGGCTTTGAATTGTTGGATGTAAACTTGATCCCTAAGAAATGGTCATAGAATTACAAGATTGAAACAATTTCAAACCGTTTAATGTGGCACTTCATTGCCAATTTTGTTTTAGACCTCATTATCACTATTTGTCACCGTTATATTTTTTGGGTTGAAAATGCTAATGTAGTGTGGTATCCTCACCACATTGTTACACTTAAGACCTCAACTTGTAACCAGCATTTTATCATACTTTTTCTTATGGAGTACTTTTTCTGATAAAATCCTGTAGGTATGAGCCTTTGTCTAATTTGCTTGGAAAGGAGTATTTTCTTCATGCCTATGGTCCTATTTATGCTCTTTCTGCTGATGTTGTCTCAAGCTTGGTTGCTCTTAGGAATGACAGGCAAGTATTCTTTCCTCCAGAACTTGCATGGCCACATGACCTTAAGTAGACACTAGAATCACAAATCTTTCTTGTAGTTTATTGGGCACAGTAGGAAGTAATACTCGCTTGATAAACTCGTTGATGTTTAGATATAGAAATGTTTTTTGGGCTGATCCATTTGTAAGCAGGTATGCAATGCACAAGGAAAACAAAAATACCAGGAGATTTGTGTGCTAGGGTTGGATAATTTCAGTTTCTAATCTCATAAAAGAAATAGTTGAGATACTGCCCTAATCTTTGCTTAGTCTTGTTAGTTTTCTCACTGGTGAAAATGGATTGAGAGCTATACTCTTTGTTACCTAAATATCATATTTTGGAGGTTGAGGTCTTAAATTTCCTCTCGATATAAAGGGCTGGAGGTTACAATGTATAAATATGATGATATGGACCTTGTTCAATACATAACCTCTTTCTCACTTCAATATAATGCTTTTGCATTGTTTCAGTTTCCGAATGTTCAGCAATGAGGATGTTACTATTGGAGCTTGGATGCTGGCTATGAACGTCAACCATGAGAATAATCATGAACTTTGTGCTACAGACTGCACAGCCACATCTGTCGCTGTGTGGGATATTCCAAAGTGTTCAGGTTGGTGTTTCTCTTTGAACAATGATGTTACAACAGCATCAGTATTTGGTGCTTTGCAAGACAGAATTTTCTAGGAGAACCTTAAAAGTATGAAATTCATGAATTGGGATCCCATAAAATAATTGGTATTATGGGCTACCTCATGGTGCATTGTTTTGAGCTATTCAATGTTTTCTTGTATCTTTCAGTCCAAATATCGATGGAGGTGTTTGGATGGGAAAAGGGAAAGATATTTCTTAATTTCTAAATTAAGAAGATGTTTATAAAAATAAATTAAGGGATGTTAAAGGATCATTATCATTGAAAGGTTACATCATAATCTGCCATTTTTATTTCCTTTATTTTAATATAATCTCAAATAAGGGATTCTGGTTAAAATGAAAATTTCTCTTACCTCCCCTTTACCTCTAAAGATCATCTCTTCAAAGTACAAATTTTGTTAAAAAGACCTTTTAAATGGATGAGCTGCTGAAGTTTGTAGCATCAAAATAAATAATCAAATATTTTCGTACAAAATATTTAATAATGAACTTATCCGTATGTGAGGCATGAATTAATCCGCAAATTGGGAATCTGGTTTTGGTGAGATTATATGATTAAATCGTTTCAGAGGATCTTTCATACTTTGTAGTTTGCATTTAACTTCTTGTTATGTGTGTATGTCCACACACACACACACATATATATATATCTATATATATATATA
>NW_025910086.1:14565-38269 GCF_018835915.1 Vigna umbellata
ATATATATATATATATATATGTATGCAGCCGAAAATGGAAAATTTTATCCTAATGATCTGCTGTTCACCTACAGGTCTGTGCAACCCAGAAAAGAAAATGTTGGAACTCCATCAAAAGGAGACCTGTTCTAAGACCCCAACTCTGGAATCAGATGATGAATAGAATTTGTGGGTATATAAAAGCAAAGAAAGCTGAGAAGGTAGTGAAGGAATAGGTATCACTGCCATTCTTATGATCTTTCTCATTCTTCTTTCTTCCATTTATTAGAAAAGAGGTGGTTGTGTTTTATTTCCTCAGTTTTCTTCCCCTTGTATACTACATGAGAGAATATATAGATTTCACAAATGAGAGACCAAGAGATAATTTACTAATTTACTAATTGTGATTTTAATTTTATTCTTTCTTGAGGTTATATATATACTCTGATTCATGTTGTACTTTTTAAAAAATGGGAGTTTTGTACAAGTTTTCCCTCTTGCATGTGTCATATTTACTTCAAGGTTCATGTGTTCATCATGTACTAGATATGGATACAGACACAGATACAACACGGATACGGACATGGAAATACGGTTAACTGATACAACACAAACATGAGATACGGTTAACGAATACAACACAAACATGGAGATACGGTTAATGGATATGACACGGACATGGAGACATGGTTAAATTGAAAAAATACAAGATATGGGACATGACGTGTGTGTATATATATATATATATATATATATATTAGTTTCCAAGTGTCAACTAACACAAATATAAATCTAATTTATCTAATATTCAAAAGGCAAAAAGCCAAAAGTAGTGATAATGTAAGATTGTTTTTTATTCTTATAATCATTATAAAAATTTATCTAGTAAGTTGACAAGGTTATAGATTTTTAGTAATTTATGGTTATTAACATTGTGCTAGAATCATGTAAAAAAAAAAAATATTTTTCAAGGTTATAGATTTTCCCATTGCTTGCAAGACCAGCTGAATGAATCTAAAGTATCAGTGTTGATTTAGCTTCCATTGAAATTTTTTCTCAGCTATCCTTTTTTATTGTTCTGTTGACTCATTTTCTGAAATTAATAGGTTTAGTTTTATATTCTTAAAGAAACTCTCCACCAAAAAAAAGAGAAGCGTAAGGTAGAAACTATGGAATCATTCTGTGAACTTCTTAATGAACTTTTTTGCTGTGAAAAGAAATATAATGCATGATGTGTAATATCTAAGAACAAAAACAGTGGTGGAGTACATTCAAAACCCTTAAATCTTACGTATCTATTATTGTTACTTTCATTATATTCTACTCCATTTTCTCACTAAAGCAAAAAAAATGCGGTGCAACAAGACATTACATGAATTTTAATTTTTTTTAAAGTGGTTTTTGGAATCGTAGCAATAATAATAATTGTGGTCGATTTTAATAGTCTATTCTAAAATTATATTAAATATAATTTATTTTTTAACAATGAACATATATTAATAATTTTCAAGTTATTAATAATTTATGATGGTAGATACACCCTTGTTCACTTTAGGGAATTTTATTTTCAATAAAATCACATGTTAAATAGTATTCTCTTCCCTCTATTATAAGTAACATTCTTTTATAAGAATCAATCTAAATTATGTCTTCTATTAATTTAAAAACAGCCTTAATTTTATATATAATTGGTGAAATAGGTTACTTTTAAATTTTTGTAAATGTTACATATAATATTATAAACATATATCATCTTAAGTATATTTTATGCTATCAATTAAATTAACTAACTTCCTAGGATCAAATTCATTTTCAATAATACCTTTAATAACAAAATAACCTTGTTTTAGTGTTATTATATATATAACATTATTTCTTAACTATTTTACATAAAATCCCTCAACCAACCTGTCCTCAAAATCATTGACAAAAGCTGAAATTTCCCTGCAATCTTCTTGCCCTAATAAATGCATCCCATTTTAGTCATTTTTACTGTTTAAAAAATAACATCCTATAAAATATGCTGTGTGTGTCTTTAGTTGGCAAATGTTATATGTTTTTAATAAAATTTGCAGTGATATTTTTACCAAGCCTTACTTTTCCTAATTGATTTTTAATCTTTTAATAAGAATTATTTATGGAAAAAAAAGTAATTCTATGACTATAGTTGTAACAATAATTTGTGTATTATTTTAACCTTAAGAGATGAGGTGGTAGGAGATAAGTAAGAATGTCTTGATTCATGCATAGTTTTGATAGTGAGTGGCAAAGCAAGAAAACAAAGTTCAAAAGAAGACAAACCTGTCACCAAATGAAGCTGTCTTTGCTTCGTTGGTTTGCATGTGTTTTTGAGCCCTCCAAGCTTCAATGCAAAAATATTCAAAAAGCTATTAATAAGGAGAAAACAAAGAAATTACAAAGATTGAGAATTATGAAAAATCATTGAGTTAAGCGATAATAATATTAAATTTAAATACATTTTTAATCAAGTAAAATAAATTGTTTTCTTCGTTCTTTTCTAAATTTGAATTCTTTACTTTTTAACCTTTTAAACATAACAATTTTCGATTTTACTTCTTATAAAACATTTAATTTTTTATTAGTTTGAAAACGTTTTTGTCTTATATTTGTAATGATGATTCAATTTTTTTTACTCAATATGATTCCTATATTTTTTAATAAGATTCAATACAAATTTTTTATTAAATCAACATTAATATCATTTAAAAAATAATAAGGTGACATATGTTAATATAATCACAATTTCTTTTACATGTAAAATAAAAAAAAACATCAATACCGATCTAACGAAAATGATCACATTACATTTTTTAACAAACATAAAGACAACGTTAAAAAAAGAAACATTGTCGTAGATTCTAAAAGTATTATTAAATTATTTTATTCCTCTAAGACTTCAAAAAAATTTGTGCTGACAATCATCTAAAAGGTAAACAAATTACACATATGTTAATAAATCTTTAAAATAGAAAGTAGTAGGGTCAATTGTTTCTGAAACACCATAGGAAAGACTTGGAATAATTAATTTATCATTGTTATTATTATAATAAAGGTTGTGGTTGATGGAATGAAATTGAATGGTGGTAATTGGTAATTGGTAATGGATGTATAATGATGGATCCATTATTGGGTTGTCAAAAGTCAACCATAGTGGCCCATTGTCCTATTTGTAGTATCTTTTTAACGAATCACGCAATAGAGGGGTCCATGTAGTGTAAGTATAACACGTGACATAATCTTATAATTTCATTCAATTTTTACTTCTAAAACTTAGATATAAAACTTTAATAATCAAATCAAATTCACTCCTAATAACTTTATGATAATGTATGGTAGTAACAAAGGAAATACAAGTGATATTGTTCATACTTATTGGACGTGCCAAACAATTTGGATCACAAGCTCAATGATATATCACTATCACCAAAAATAATTGTTGAACCATGTGTGTTAAATATAATGAAGCGTAAAGGATGATGTTTTCTTAGTAAAATATACTTTTGTATATTTTATCACATAAATGAAAATAATTGTCAAAACCATGTATTATTTTGATACAATGTGTCAAATTATGCACTTTTAAGATTTTGATATTAACAATCGAATAAATTGAACTTGAAAAGTCATGAGTATTAATAGTTTAATCGATTATCACTATGAAAAAATAATTTTTGAAATAGTTTATTGAATAATTAATTACTGCTCAAGATAATCGATTATAAGTGGTGGTTGCGAATAGAGCTTTTAGTTTTCTAACCTAATTTTCAAAATTAAGTTCTATATATTTTTTTACCTAAACCTAATTTCGAACCAATAATTCATTTTAGAAGTTTAGTGTTATGCTACAAAGAAACTTTATTTGTTTTTGAAAAGTGACTTGTAAAACCTAGTGTTGGTAGAAGTGAGAGCTTTCATTGAGTGTGTCTTAAGTGTTTGTGTAAATCTGTTGTGGTTAGGAAAAGTACTCCATCCTTTGTGTGTCAAAATAAGTGTTATTCATCTCTTGTGTCTTTAAGATATATTTTTTTTTCTAACTTTTACTCTACTATTTGTGATGGTAAGTTCTGGTTATTTTTAGTGAATAGTTAAACCTTTTTAGAGAGATTAACAATTGGAAGTAAAGTCGTTTGGTCCGAACTATTATAAAACTACCTGTACAACTTTCTCTTTCCTTATACTCTTTATATTTATTGTTCTTGTTTTAAAATAATCGATTTTTGTTATAAAATCAGTTTATAAAAGAGATTTTTTTTAAAAGGAACATTTTTTTATTAAGTAAACCAATTCACCTCCCTTTTAGCTTTACGCTAACATTTCACTGTGTGATTCTAACAATTGTTATCAGAGCTTGCTTTGCTAATTTTTCAAATATTTCGAAAATGGTGAGAGAAAATCAAACCTTTGCTGAAGATGCTTCTATTAATAGACCTCCTTTTTTTACTGGAAAAAAGTATCCTTTTTGGAAAGTAAGGATGCAAATATTTTGGAATTTGTTGATAGAGGTGTGTGAGATGCTCTATTAAATGGATCATATATGCCTACTATATCTATTAACAATCTTCAGGAACCAAGGCTCTTCTCACAATGGAATATGGATGAAAACAGAAGGTCCCAATATGATGTTAGAGCTAGAAATATTATTTCATCTACCTCAACCCTGATGAGTTTTACAAGATATCTGTATGTAAAAGTGCCCAGGAGATGTGGGAGGTTCTTTGAGTAACCCATGAAGGAACTAGCGATGTCAAGTGAGCACAAAAGAACTCATTGATTTAGGAATATGAAATATTCCGGATGCAACAAGGAAAAATGATATATGCTTCAGTCACATTTTTAAAATTTTTTAATTCATCTGAATATACTTTAGTTCTACAACAAAAATACAATGTCTCAAATAATTAGTGTCAAAACCCTTTCATGCACTAATGTGCTAGCATGAAACACGTTTGACATAAAAAGGTTAAACATAATTAGGTTAAAAGGATTATATTCACTCATTTTAAAGTTTGAGAACCAAAATATATAAAAATTTTAGACAATATCAAATTCTAATTTTAATTTTGTATTAAAATTCAAACGCTAAAAACATATTTAACTTATTTATTTTTCTATTCTCTTTATTAAACGGGTTAAATTTGTCTTACTTACTTTTTGTTATATTTTTATGTTTTTTAAATTTATCTTAATTATTTATTTATATATATATATATTTTGGTGTTAGATTATAAGAATACATTATGATAGTTTTTAATGATATTAAATATTTAATCCTATAATTTTATTAGTTTAATATATAATATATTTCAATTCAAAAGATAAAAAGAAAGAATAAATTTTTAATAAAGCAAAAAACATTAAAATTAAAAATCAGAAAAGTTGATCGAAATAAAAATTCCCAAATTGATTTGGTCTAATGAAATTTCTGTGTTTGTAATTGAACGCTTATCGTGTTTATATTTGGTTTGAATATATATTTATATGTATATAAAATGAATAAATTAATAGTATTATTAAAAAAGTAATAAATATTTTGTGGGTTGTGGTAGTTTAAGTGGCATTAATAGGTTGATCGAAAGTTAAGATAGGGAGAGGAATCTTCGTAAGTGCTGATTTTTCTTGTGTGGTGTTCTGTTGTGGAATAATTTCAGTCATAAGATGTCCTTTTCACACTCTCATTACTATTCATTTTATTTCCTTCTTTTTGGTCTATCCATTACCTCTCTCCATTCATCCTACTGCCATCACGTGCCATTGCAGTGCCTCAGTTCTCTCAAAATTCACTTCACAAAACATAATCCACAACATCCAATGCTACTTATATTCTTTTACAATCTTAATACATGCAAAATATATGGGTTAAATATGTTTTTAGTCCCTAAACTATTGGCCGTTTCTGGTTTTCGTCCCTCTTTCAAAGTAAGGTACAATTTAGTCCTCATTTATTTCGAAACGTTCGTTTTAGTCCTCGAAAACTAAACACTGTTTAAAAATTTTGTCCTCGTTTAGCAACAAATGAGGACTAAAACCAAAATTCCGAGGACTGAAACGAACGTTTCGAAAAGAATGAGGACCAAATTGTACCTTACTTTGAAAGAGGGACGAAAACCAGAAACGTCCAATAGTTTAGGGACTATAAACATATTTAACCCAAAATGTATTATAAAATAAATCTGAATTAATATTATGTATTCTTAATAAATATCTAATTAAATTAATAGGTAAGAAGGCAGAATAAGAAGAGAAGATGAATAAGGACATAAAATGAAAGCATGGAAATAAATGTAGTTGTTGATAAAAACAACAAGTAGTGAGTGAAGAAGAGAAGGAGCAGAAGAGGACAGAGAAAGAGACCTTCTCTTCAGACCTATTCTATTCTCTGCCATTCCAAGAATCCTATGTTCAACCATCAAAATGGAAAAACCCTAATCTCTCATAACTCACCCTTTATCCACTTTCTCTTTTCTTTTCTTTTTTTGGTTCATGTTTGGACTCCCATACATGCTTATATAATTATATAAATAAATATTTTCTTATATTATAATCATTTCTAATTACTTCATTTTCTAAAATATTTTACAATAAAAATTGCATGCTTACTCATTAAACTCAATGTATAATATGATCTTTCTTAAGTTATTTTACTAATACATTCAAAAGGTTTAATATTAATCATAATCAGTCTCTAAAACATTCTTTTATCGTATATTTTATCAGATGGTAGGTATCGAATTAACATAATTAATAAACAAACAAAATAACATACAACATAATAGTTTTTTTCTAAAGTTTATATATATATTTGTTTATTGAAAGGCCTTGGAGTAGAAGAGTGTGTGAGGAATTTAAAATTTGTCAAAGAAAATCTTGTTTAAAACTATTAAAAACTGTGAAATGAACTGAGAATTTTTTCTTGGTAGAACAATCTAGGGTTTAGGATTTGGATGGATTATACTCATACCACCAAGAGACGACCAAGATAAGGGCATGCTTGCCCTTATTAATTAATATATATAATTCTACTTAATTAACAAATAATCCACTAATTAATAACCAAGATACATCATGTTAAGGATGTTCCAATATAATTAATAACCAAGATACATGTTAAGGATGTTCCAATAATTGGGATATTCAACGCTTTTGTCTCTTTAAAAAATAAATACCAACTAATTGTTGGGTTAATTGTCATATTTTTTAAATTAAACTTTTAGTTTTATTCATTTTGCTAAAAATAATAGCATCATGAATGAATTTTTTCATGTTATATCGTTAGACTTAATATCTGTTTTGATCACAGTATTTACAATCATTGTTTAATGTTTTTTTTCACTCAATACGATATTAAAAAAATCAATGGTTTTTTTTTTCTTTATATTAAGATTAACATGATTAAAAGACGAAGACTTAACAGAAGAAATTACATTAACTATTTTTAATAAATTTTGATACTACATCGAGTAAAAATACATTATATAAAATAATTATTACAAATACTCGGATATCAGAAAAGAAGGTATTATTACTACTATTATGAACCTAGTGTATGGGACAATGAGTTTAAACATTTTTACACACAATTGTAGTGTCCTAAATTTTGATGAAAGCATTCATTCCGTACTAATAATATGATTTGGGTTGTTCAAGAAGACATTTCAAGTTCCAGCATAAATCTTCTACCCACATGCCACTGTATCCTCTTGGAAATCATCCAGTTTCAAAAGCATAAAAATCCTAGGGAAAAGCTTAACTGGTGAAATAAGAACACTGATTAAAAAAAAATTATGATTTTTAATGATTTTGGTTTAAATATTTTTTATTTTATTTTTTAACTATTATATATATATATATATATATTAGAACACTGGTTACCAAATTCCAAAATTTAGTCCTATTATTGTATTTTCCAACTAATCTTCAGTGTACACGCAGGTTTATTGGATTTTCCAAGACTGTATTTTTATTTTTTCTGCCCACTTGTATATTTCTGCATAAAATTTAGAAGTAACACATTACTTGTGATACTACTTTGTAGCTAGAATTAAAATTTTACTTTAATAAAAATATGTTAAATACCAATATAAGTTATTAAGGTTAAATTTTTAAGGTCATTAGAAAATCATTACAAAAACTATAAGAACTGAGAAATTCAAGAGAAAGTGGGAAGACAGGTGTATACATCTGAGTGGACCGATCAGTTTTGATGGTAGTATATAAATGAACTTTTCAAAATTTCGTGGTAGTATATAAATGAACTTTTCAAAATTTCGTGTCATTCTTTGCATGCACTTCCTCTCTCCAAATTTCTGAGTTTTCCTTTTCTCCACCTTCTCTCTATAAATTCTCTCTAAAAATTCTCACCTTTTCTTCATCTGATCATCAATCAGGCCGTGCCTGAGCTCTCCTGGTGCCAAGAGCTTCTCTTTTCACGATCAAGTTATTGTTTTGGAGTTGGTAAGTTCAATTCCTTCGTCCTTTGAGGTTCCTGCATTTTCTGTTACATGCAAGCACTATTCACCTTACATGTGTTCATCAACTACTCCTCTGAATCTATTTTCTGTCTTGATCCTCTGGTTGGTTCCTTTTCATCGATTAGAAATTTGTAGGCTGCCTTAGAAGTTAGTCACTTACGGGTTAGGCAAGACGGTGGAAGTGTAGAATTTGTCTGGTTCATTTGAGGTAAGGGAAGCTAAATAATTTAACTTGTATGTTTATATGTTTGTAATGAATTGTATGATTGATTGAAATGCATGTTGAATTTCTGTTTTAGATTCAATGTGAGGACTGAACTTTGTGAACTGGACTTGGGGAGTATTATGCAGAAAAAGTGTTCAGCTAGTGTCAATTTGAGGAAGTGAGAGAGTGAAAATGAGAGTTTGAGGTTGGGAGTGATTTTTGGTAGTGAGGTGAGTTTGAACAAGTGCATTGTGACCTGTTAGAATCATTAAGTTAGCCAAAAATGTATAAAAGTGGTAAATTCTGGTGTTCTTCGTAATTCTGCAGAAATTCTACAGACTTATGCAGAACGCAGAGTGTGCACAGTTGGTCGTTCGGTCTTGGTCAAGCGCTCAGTCTTATACTAGCAGTATGCTAGTGTTAGCGCTCGGTCTTATACTAGCAGTTATGCTAGTGTTAGCGCTCGGTCTTATACTAGCATTTATGCTAGTGTTAACGCTCGGTCTTATACTAACATTTATGCTAGTGTTAGCGCTCGGTCTTATACTAGAATTTATGTTAGCGTTAGCGCTCGGTTTTATACTAGCATTTATGTTAGTGTTAGCGCTCGGTCTTATACTAGCATTTATGTTAGTGTTAACGCTCGGTCTTATACTAGCATTTATGTTAGTGTTAATGCTCGGTCTTATACTAGCATTTATGCTAGTGTTAACGCTTGATCTTATACTAGAATTTATGCTAGTGTTAGCGCTCGGTCTTATATTAACATTTATGTTAATGTTATCGCTCGGTCTTATACTAGCATTTATGTTAGTGTTAGCGCTCGGTCTTATACTAGTAGTTATGCTAGTGTTAGCGCTCGGTCTTTTACTAGCAGTTATGCTAGTGTTAGCGCTCGATCTTATACTAGCATTTGGTTTAGTCTTGATATTCAACTTAGTTTTAGTACTCAATTTTAATATAGTGTTAGACTTTCCCTAGTAGTCGGCCTTTGTTAGTGTTCGGTAAATTGTTAGGTCTTGTCTGTTATAAACTATTCGGTTCTGTCCTGGGAAGGTGAGAAATTGTTCGGTCTCCAAAGTTCACATGGTTTTCAGTATTATGAGTGAGTATATGATTGGTGAATGACATGCTATGTTAATTGATGAGAATTTATGTTTTCAAGTAATGTGGAAGAGAATTCCAAAGAGGAATGTCTCGTGGATGGTATTTGAATTGTAAAGTATGAATGTGGGTATCGTGCTAAGCTAGCGTTTATCTTGATATTATGTGATTACTCATTCTCAAGTAGAGAGGAGTAACTCATGTGTGAGAATGGCAGAAGGTCCTTTAACCTCAGGGTATCGAGGTAATCTTCACTGGACTAACCTTTTGAGGTAGCTTGATGGGGGTCTTGTTGTTTCACCACCACAAGTGCAGGAACGCCTGTAGCTACACATTCATACAATCCGGATGGTCAAGTAAGGTATTCGGTCTATACATGAGTATAGTGTTCGGTCATACTACTTAAGTATTCGGTTTGTATATGTTTGCTTGTATTCGGTTTGTATATACTTGCTTGTATTCGGTTTTGGTATGTTGTAGTGTTTGGTCTTGCATTGTTTGGACTTGTGTGAAATGTATGTATGTGTATACAATTAAATTACATTAGCTTACCCTTATTTCCTGTTTTGTCCATGTTCCTGTTCGGTTTTTCTCTTGCAATGATCACCTTTGGGTGTGAGCAGAGGTAGAAGAGTGCTTGGTGGAGCAAGCTTTGGAGGAAAAAAAAAGATCAGTTGTTTAATAGTAATTTACTATTTAATCTTGTTAATACTTTTGTATGAACCGTTTGGTTATAATCCTAACTTGGTAATAACCGTTCGTATTATGCACATAGTTTTGGAATAGTGTAGAACTTTTGTAAAGTTTTAAATTTTATGGTTATTTTGTAATAACTGTAAGGTTAACATTATTTTCAGTAACTGTTTTATCATATTATTAAATGATGACACCTATATATAGTTTTATGCTATTTTGGGATGTTACAAAAACAAATAAGGAAATTTATATAACTTTTGTCCAATATTTTTTCCTTTTATAACTATTAGTGGAATCCAAACATTATCATGAATATGAATAATTGATTCACATTAATTAGGAATCCAAACATTATTATTTTGGACAAAAAGAAATCAAAGAAGCATAGGTTAAATATCCTATATTGAGAATAATATCATAGTTTTTTATATGTTTAATTGTTAAATTTCTTCAATTTTTTTTTTCTTTTTAGAATAATTCCTATGATAAACCAAAACAAACATGGAATTATAAAAATGGTGGAATAGGTTTATATTTAATGGGTGATAACAGGAGACAAGAAAAGGATTTAACACTGCAAAATCCAACCAAGTGTTTATTTTTTATTATTTCCCTTCCGTTTTCAGTTTTCACATGCCCTATCACATGTTCTTTTAGGTTCATGCCAGACTCTTCTTATCTACTAACATGGACAGTTGGTGAGAACAGTAATGAGTTCAGATCTTCTCTCCTACAACTATAAAACCCTAATAACAAATGCATATATAAATTAAGTTTTATAATTTATTTCAATATTTAATTTTAATATTTTCTTTCTTTCTTTTCTCCCCTATTACATACATAATTCACCTTGTCGAGGGACATGGATTTGATTTGATTTCCGAAGAATCTATCTTTGAGAAAGGTTTATGATATTTTTACGAAATTTATAATTTATAATTTTATTTGAGTGAATGTATATTGTCTTTTTTTCTAAACGTGCTTATATAACTTGAAAGTTTCAGAAAACAGCTTCCTCATTGTTCTTGAATAGTTAAAAAGGAAGGGAGAAAACATATCTATGTTGTGAGACAGAATCTAAAACTGTGAGCACGTGCCCTATAATAAACTTACTAGATCTCCTTAAATTTATAACACCACCTCTTTAGTTTTCTAAAACACTCATTTATCACCCTAAATTTGTCTTGGAACAAATTTATAAGATTGTTTTTATGTTGTGTGTTCTAAATCTTGTGTTTTTAAAATATATCAATGTATATTAATTTTAATGTTTTAAAATATATTAAACCTTTTTAATATACTAAAACTAGTATATTTGAAATATACGATAAAAAAATAACACTAAAGAACTAATTGATAACTTAAACTCTTCGTAAAAAGGCTTAATAGGTTTATTCTCTTTTGAAATAAGAAGCATTTGTGTGTGTGATGTGATGTAAATGGTGGTTCTGACAGCCATGATTGTTGGTATGCAATATAAGCCTGAAAAGGTGAAGTGAGTGTACCTTAAAAAGTAGGGTTTCGGAATCCTAGACATTCTAAATTTGCTTCAACTCCTCTTACTCATTTCTCTCACGTGAACCCCCATTTTCAATTCCTCTCTCTTCCTAATCTCTGCTCAAAATCCAAATTCCTTTTTCAAAATAACAATTCCTTTATGTGTTGCCCTCTGCCTAACTGCTCTCTCAATTATTCAAACTTTTTTCTTATAACTTTTTAAATATATTCAAAATATTAAATATTGTTATTATATTTTAATCTCCTCCTACTCCTTAAAGTTTGAGAAAATTTTATGTTTGCATTTATTTATATTGTAATGGCCGAGTGAAAAGTTAATAAAGTTTGAGAAAAAACAAATATTTCAACTAAAAATTGAAGTCGTACAATTTTTAAAGTACTCAACTTTTCATCCAAATATTAATTATGTTACAGTTATTAATGTAGTTAATGTTTTTATTTCTTTTAATAAATATATTAAATAACACACTTTAGTAAGGTTTTTAAACTTTTTTATAATGAGGTTGTTCAACTAATTTGAGTTATATTTACGTAACTAAATCTTAGTTAAAATAGTTATTATTTATCATTATATTATTATTTATTATATTTTTATATTAGTTATTATTTATCATTGTTTTACTATTTTTTTATATCTTTATTATTGTAACATCCTAATTTTTAATAATATTAAAATTATTACATGATAAATCACACATCAATAAAATTAGAACAGTGAAAAAACAAAACAAAACATATGTGAACTTTTAAAGTTATCTGAAACTAATCATAATAGTATAACATATGCTAAAAAAAATATAAAATATTATTCAACACAACTCCTTACACTTTAGAGTTAAAGTATGGATATAAGTTTATCAAAAAGGAACTATACCAAACTATAAACATATACACAACATCATCAATTAAGAAGTCTAAGACTGGTTTTCTGCTCCATCAGCGCCACTTAACATCTGATCCAGAGACAACTCCTCATATGCTCACATCATAAAGATGATGATTGCATCCCAAGAGATGAACAAACACAAACACAAAGAAAAAGGGTAAACTAGTTTATCAAAGAAAACACATAAGTATCACTAAGTAATTCAGTTAATATCAATCATTAAATCATATTCACACCCATATCATCATCTAACTCTAGAATGATCATCCTAATACATGTATTGATATTGAACTATAGAGGCTTTATCTTTGAGGTGGAACAACAACAATATCCTCATCAACCAAACACCACACTCTAAGGTTAATCATTTCAAGCATCCATGGCTAACAAATAACAAATATCCAAAGGACCTCCTGCCATTCTCTACGTATAACCATACTTCTCTTCTTGAGACTGGACATTATTGAGAGCGTCAGAATAACCTCTAATTACTAGCTTCCTATATCAATACATATATTTACACACGTAACCATTATACAGGAATTCTCCTTGAACTCCTTATAACAACATTCACATTCAATCACACCTTTTAAGTCATATCATAGAGTATAAGGTATAACATTCTACTACTCACAACTAAGCAAAGAAGAGAAAATCAATTAAAATAACCAATGAAACCTAGACTGACTCGCCCATCGAGTAATCTTCACTCACCGAGTGAGAGCGAAACTAGTGAGCTCTCACAGCCCAACGAGCTAGCTCGCCTAGTCCCTACAACTACAACCTAAATCCCTACAAACTCGCCCAACGAACCAATCTCACTCACCTAGCAACTACGAAAGTAGGGAACTCCCACAGACTTGCGAGGGAGCTCGCCCAGCCCTTAAGACTCACTATTATAACCCTTTACTCGCCCAACTAGCATATTGCTCGCCCAACCCCTCTACATAAACCAGGAGCCCTCCAAATCTTCCAAGAACACCATTATAACACTTTTAAATGTAAATTTAAACTACAACCAACATGTTTATATGCATATAATTCAATCTAAACAATTTTTGAATCATTCTACCATGAAATTCCACCCAAAGTCAACTTAATTCTCACTTTATGGAACTAAACTCAAATCTATCAATTTGTATTATTAACCAAGCAACTAAGGGATTTGAACAAGTCCAATTGGACTTAAAAGCAAACTCCAAAATCTTCATTTTACTTAAAACCTTCTACTTCTAAAATTCATTACTCAAAACCTCTAATACACTTTAAAAGTAAAAAAAACAAAGAAAAACACTACTTATGATATAATATGCCAATCTAGACCATCTATATGTCCAATCATTAACCAAACCAGTCTCAAATGACATTACCAAAGATCTCAAACTCTCATTTCTCCCATTTTACCATTTCTTCCAAAAGTCAACTATCAATACCACCCTTTTTGACCAAAATGATCCAATTTTCTACAATCTCAATTCCAATTACACAAATATAACAATAACATTTCACTAAAATATCATCAACAAGGTTAATCCAATCAAACACATAATCATACAAGATATCAAGCATCATACATCTAGTTCCACTCAATCAAAACAACATTTTCACCTAGATATTCATCTTTAACATAACTAAGTCATAGTATCATTATATAAATTCATCATGCATACTTCAAATTAAATACTCAAATCATAAAACTAGCTTCCCTTACCTTAAAGAAACTACCATTGCTCTACACAACTTATTGCTCTTGCTTTGAACTCAAGGAACTCTAAAGAAATCTACAAACCACAAGAGCATGATCAGAGCAAGTCATTTAGGACCTTTGATCGACAAGGAGATAGATAGAAAACTATTTTAACACATGCGAAAAGAACCCCTACGCATGGATTTGACCGAAGAATCAAAGGAAAAAGAAGCAGAAACTTACTTGCTCTATAATGAATAGAAAGGAAGGATTCTCTACTGTGATCACTTAGACACCTCTTGATCATCAAACGAATGTCTAGGCGTTAGAAATCGTAGAGAGAATGCAAAGAGAGCTAAGAGAAAAGTTTATAGAGAGATGGTAAGTGTTTTTAACAATGAGACGAGTTTAAGAATTTCTATTTATATTATTGAATTATTTAACTTTAAAATATTTGGTCTCATTATTTTAAAACACCTATCAACTCTAATACTCTATTTTCTAGAGTTTTACAATTATTATCTTTATATAAGTATTATTTTAATAAGAACATAAGTCCACAACCCATGGTAGCTCTATAAATATATGTGATCAGTAATAAAAAATAGGGTTTTTAAATCGCCTATTACACCTCAGTTTTCAAAAGCCCGAGATGTATAAAAACACGGTGGCAAAAATGTAATTTTAGAGACACTATACGTCTCGGTTCTTCTGAACCCGCTGTCTAAAAGGGTATACTGCCTTGATTGATTAAAAGACCGAGGTAGAAAACTGTGCTAACCACTTAAAAAATAATATTTTAAATTTCGAAGAGAGATAATGCACCGGTTACAGATTAAACGAAGTCGTATCACATTTATGCTTCGGTTTTATTGTAACGGATGCCTATATTAGGGTTTATGTCTCATTTTTTCTTATAACCGATGGCTATAGTTGGGTTCAAGGGTTAAAATTCAAAACTTTATTCACTTTCACTGTTCTTCTTCCCAAGTCTCTGCGCGAAACCTCTCTGCCTCGCCGTTCACCACTGCTCTTTGCTTCGCCGCGACGCCACTGCACCACCGACCCCGTCGTCTCAATTCCCACTGCCAGGTGCCCCACTATCGTCGTTGGCTCAACCTCTGGGCGTCGTGGTTTCAATTGTTCTTCATTGTTGCCACTGGTCCTTGCCTCGCCGTCGTCGTCACTACCAAGTGCACCACTGTCGTTGTTGTCTTCATCGCTGGTGTTGCTGATGTTCATCCGCCATTGGTGTTGTTGTTCTTGTTGGTCCGGTATGTTCTTCTCATCAACCACCGCCAACCCCTCCTCCCTTCTCCACTCCTCCTCCATCGCCTCTCATCTTTGTTTTCTGATTGATGCATGTGGTGGGGTTTGGCTTGACTTGATCTGAATCGATACAAGTTTGAAGCTTTGGAGAGGGACAAGTATTTTTGGTGTTAGCTATCGGTCTTTTTGTTTGATCTTGAAGTTTTGTTTTTTGCTGCAACTCTTGGTTGGTCTTGGGGGATTCACCTCTGTAAGGTACGGAGTGGGGTTCTGTTGAAGAATTGAAGTGGTTTGGAGCTAGATTGTGAAAAGAAGGTTCATTTTTTTTCTTGGGGCTGTTTGTCAGCGATGAAGGGATTGGAAGGGGATTTTGTCCTTTGGTGAAATGAAAAAGCATATCAAACACTTGGTTACTTTATCCAACATCTATGTTGCTCGATAAACACATGGTAAGGCTCCTTGTTTTCGGATTTTGTCCTTCGCTGATGTATTGAACTGGAAGAGCTTTTCAGTTGTTGTCACCACCTCAGACATCCCCTTACTCAAAAGGATCCTCAACGACAGCCCTACATCACCCTCTCCAATCTCTACCACCGCCTCACCTCCAGCGACATCGTTTGGGACAAGTTCATTAGCATTTGCGGCCACCACTTGAGGCCTTACGTGGTCAGCGACTGATGCTTCCCTTTGCTGCCCTTTCTCCTCATCACGTTCTCTCCCAGTGGGATGGGCACCCCCGCGCAGAACCTGTTCGATGGAAGGCTCGTGAAGGGAAGGTTCGTGGTTGTGGAGCAATTAAGGTAGGTGGAAGAACTGATACTGCCTCGGTTCTAAGAGAACCGAGTCGAATCCTAGATATTGTTTCGGTTAAAGAGAACTGAGGCGAATCCTACTAACCTTTTACCTCGCTGCATATGTCTCGGTTCCAAAACCAATGTCTATGGTCGAAAATAATCGATGTCTATTCCTTTAACTGTACTAGTGGATATCTTTTTAGGAATATTTATTTTATAATCACCGTTTCTCATTTATAAATCTTAATTTTCTTACTAACTTGAACAAGTTGATTTTTTTTTATACAAATGGAGCAGTTCCACCACCATTATAATCTCACCAGCTATTCCAAAATTCTCACTCAAAATCAGGGTAAAAAGAGATAAGTTTACCATTTCATAATTAATAAATATAATCTACATTTTATAAAAGTACTTCAACAGAAACGATAATATCATAATTTAAATATTTATAAGAACAAGTTTTCTCTAGGACATTTAGTACAATATCTTTAAGTTATTGTACGAAATGATAAAAGAAGGAAATCGTGCTAAAAAATAAAAAACGTCAAATTGTAACGTTAGATGCATTATTCTAATTTCAGGATTCGAATAAAAGACGAAACGTTGAAGGTAGGGTGCCAAAGTCGTCCAACTCTCTTAGGACTTTAAATTAAAATTATTTTTTTTTAATTTGATTCGATTTATTTTGACTTCATGAATTAGGTAAGAGTGTTCCACTAAATTTAAAATTAATTAAAAAAATTTATATATTTCATCAAATATATTATAAAGATATTAATTAAAAATTATATATAATTTAATAAATATATTTAGATATTTTCAAACGATGTTTTAACATCAATTTATATAATTAGAATAAATAAATAATTATAATAAAAATATATTAAAAAAATGAAAAGAAAATTAAAAATTATTGGTGATGATCAGAGATTAATTCCTTCGAACTTGTTTAACTCGTAAATTATTTAGTTGAATTTAATTTAAATTACATCAAAAAATTTATTTATTTTCTAATCCAGTTCTCTTTAAACCCGTAATAAGATTAACTAACTTATCTGAACTTGTTTTCACATCTCATTCTGAGAAATATTTTAATATTCTGAAAGTATGATTTTTATATTAAGGATTCACTGTGCTCCAGTCACTGTATTATGACAATACAAAGTCTTGGAGACAAAGCAGTAGAATAGCTTTTTTCTTAAGGTTGTAACAACGACGTTATTTTACAATTAATAAAAGAACCTAAGTTGCAAAAGTGCAAAAAGTTAACTTTTGCACCATGATGGGGAACTTCTTCATTAGATGTTGAAAACCATGGATACTCCCTTCACCATTTCTAACAGGAGCCTCACCATGCACCTTCCAGCCATCTTCTTGCCTCTCCAACTTTTCATTTCAAAGAATTTTAAATGTAATTTTTTAACATAGGTGAAAACTTTTTCATCTAACTAAAATTTTTTAGGGTTAAATATGTTTTTAGTTCATAAATATTATGCTATTTTAGGTTTCGTCTCTCTTCTAAAGGTTTTCATTTTTATCATATTCCTTAGGAAACTCGAATTTTTAGTCTTAAAAAAAGAACGACGTTAAATTTTCTCTGAGATGGCTAACGGTGTGCCACGTCTGATGTCAACTTTCATGTTAAGTGTGTGCCACGTTTCAATTTTTTTCTAAATTTTTTTTTTCTAACGCTCCCTCTCTCTCTGTCTCCGACGAATGACAAACTATATTCCTACCGACGCCAACATCTCCCGCTCCGTCTCCATTGTTTGGATTTGACCCTGAAACACGAAACACGTAGTGAGTGAAAAAGGGAAACACAACATGTCACACCGTGCAAAGGACACAACCATTCCACAATTGTTGGCGCTAAATTAACAAAACGATATGAAAAAAAAATCAATCAGTGTTGTCGACAGTGTTCATACCTAACACGGTTGCACCGTCAAAATCCTCGGCGGCGCGAAGCATGAGATCGCCACGCTCCTTCTCGCAACTCCTCGTTTCCAGGAACAACGCGAGTTCCTCGTCCCTTTTCTTGACCCTCATAGAAGCCTGAGAGCCTCCAATTGTTGTTGCCTCTACTTGAAGATGTCTTGCATTTTGGATTCCAGCGCTATGAAGCTCCGATTCATCTCAGAAATGACAACGACAATTAAGGATCAATGGAGTGAAGAAGAGAAAGAAGAGGAAAAAGAAATAGAAAAAGAAAAAGGAAAAGAGAAGCCCCAAACAAGAGAAGAATCTGACTGAGTTCCCCCATTCACCTCAACAACCACACACCAACCAAACACGTCCCCGTGAACCAAAAATAGAGATGAAATTAAAATTTAAAAGAGGTAAATTCAATAAAACGGGCTTCGGTTGGAAATAGTTGCGGAAAAAACAAAGTGTCGTGGCGTTGGGTTAGGTGGAATGCAAAGGCATGGAGAGTGTAGTGAAGAAAGGAATGAAGGCATTGGGGTTCCAGAAACTTCGATTGAGGGACTGACATTCAAAGGTAATAAAAGGCAAGTTTGAAGATGGAGGGAAAGAATAAGAAGAATAAATGTTGCTTCTGGTTCTGTTTCTCTATAATAAAGCGTCGAAGACGGAGCGGGAGATGTTGGTGCCAGTTTGGTCGGTGTACCCCAAGACTTGATCCCTTAAAGTTGTAGACTTGAAAGAAGATCTGATACAAGAGAGGAGAAATTTGTAAAATCAAACTCCAACATGTGTTAAAAATATTTTAATCCCCAAAAACAGAGTCAAAAACTTGTTAAGACCTCGGCAAGTGTAACGAATCGTATCAAGTAATAATAAATGGTAAAACCAAGTATCGCTTCCCAAGAGACTCACGACACTAAACAGTTATGTGATTACTCAACTAATTAAGACTCTAAAGAACAAATTTTGGGGTTTTTTAATGCAAATGCAATAAAATAAACATGAATGCAATTTGATCAATTGAGGCTAAACACAAGAATGAATGGATGAAGTTGATGATATTATTGTTGGGTTTAGATTTCACCTAATTTACTCTCATGCATATATGAATTCATCTTCTTCATTAATTTTAATGTCACTTTCTAATTTACCTTAAACCCAATGTCTTGGTGAAGAAAGCCTACTCCTAATTACTAGTTCACAATGTCTTGTCTTCCTAGCAATTAATCATGCATTACATTTGCACAGAAGCTTAAAGGCAATCGATCCTCCTATTCCTATCTCTAGGAAATATTGCTTCCGGGAGAATTTTCCCAGTTCTAGATTTCTCCGTATGTGTCCATATCGACAAAATCAAAGATCATGCAATTGAATGAGTTAAACAAAGCATACAAAGAGTAAAGAGGAAAAACCCTAACAATTAATGAAGTAAAGCATATATAATCAAGAATCAATTCAATACATGAGAGTTTAAGAGGTTACATCTTTCCCAACAACAAATAAGGTTTAGTTCTCCATCGTCATGGAAGAACTAGATGAACAATGGAATGGAAGAATGAAAGAGATAGAAAAACCCTAGAAAGAGACTAGGAGAGTCATCACCATCTCCAAATCTATCCTCAAGGGGTGAAAAGTGTGTTTCTGTGCTCAAGCCATCAAAAGATACAATCCCTAGGACGTGCAAGTCCTTAAATAGAACATAAAAATAACAGAAAACAGGTCCAAGCCCACATCGTCGGCGCTCAGCGGTAGCTGCGGCACTGGCTCTCAGCGCAACTTTGGCGCTCAACAAAACTTTTTCTGCACTCTGGTTGACTTTTCTGCATTCTAGTTGACTTTTCTGCATTCCAACCATTTGATACTTTAACTCTTCTTTCAAATCATTCAAATAGCCTACAAAATCAAGGGAATCTAGCACAAAACCATTAAATTCACCTTCAACTCTCTTATTCACAAAACTAAAGCAAAATCATGAGTTTAAGTAAGTTTCTAAGTCTTAATTGGTGTTTTTAATATCAAAATTAAGTATAACAATAACGGGTTTTCAACCGTTATCAACATTGTTTTAATACTATAATCCCTTCTTTGATAGCTTAAATAAATTTTCTAGAATAAAGTGACAATACTCTGAAACTTCAAACTCACATTTTACACAAAAACATTTTCATATCAGATCGAACTGATCATAACATTGTTATTTCCGCCAAATCCTTGTGGATATGACACTTATTTGAAATTAGAGGGAAGATACTAGAGGAGGGTGAATAGTATTTTCCAAATCGTTTTGCAAAGCAACTTGTAATAGTTTGCAAAGATAATGTGTAAGGGTTTTAAGATGATTAGATGCTAGGTTTTAATAATGAGTGAAAACGTTTTGAATAGGAAAATAGTAAACCATAAATTTTTAAGTTCAATTCTCCCTTAAGAACTCTTAAAGGGTTCCACTAATCTTTTCAACTATTACACAAGTTTTAGCTCTCTAGTATCTCATCGAGTATTCTTACCATTCCTGGTTTTCTAGTCAACATGACTAGATCGAGTTTAGTCTCTCCAAGATCTAACTTTAAACAATTGTCTAGACATTCAACTCAACCTGAGCTGAACAACCAAGTATTTGAGTTCTCTCTAGAAATTACAAAAATTCCAAATATGGATTTTCTACAAGGTACAGACAAAAAACTCTCAGCGAGAGGATATATGTTCAAATACAATATAATTTGTAACACCTGAAAGTGTTTTTCTCTTTACAAATATTTTTCTCTTTACAAATATTTTTCTCTCAAAAGATGTTGAGTGTCAGATGATATAAGAACACTTTGAGTTTTTCTCTCTTTTTCATGTTGCTATTCTTCTTATGTTATCTTGTGCTTTTTCATCAACAACTTTTCTTCAAGCTTTCTTCTATATATATATATATATATATATATATATATATATATATATATCTTCCCTTGAAAGATGATTGTTAGACCGAGAAGTTGACTTCAGAGGTGTTGGTACCCTTTAGATGTAAAGTCTAACTTTAGTATACTTTGTAGAGTTTAGAATTTTTTCTCACAGCCTTAAGTGAAACTTGAGTATGTACGATGTGATAGGCAAGATGGTTTCAGGAAAACATTTCCAGAATGTTCTTGGGTGTTGTGATTTTGATCATATCTTTTTTACTTTATGGATCTACATAGATATCATGAAATAAAGTATATAAGTATAAAAATACTTTTTTATAATATGTTAAATATTTCAAACGTTGATAAACATTAATGGAAAAAAACGAATGATCAAGAAGAAACTATTAATATAGTAATAAAGTGTCAATAAGTTTGATAAAGAAGCATATACGAGACAAGCTACACTAGTAAAAAAAGGGTTTTTTAACGTGCTGTATATGCCTCGGTTTTATTGAAACCGAAGCATATAAAAGCGCGGTGGCATTCTCGTAGTTTTGGGAAAGTTATATGCTTCGGTTCAAAAGTAACTGAAACACAAAAGGTCTACGGTCTCGGTTAAATCAGCAACTGAGGCATAATGTACTGTCAACTCACCCTGCTATCTTAAATATATGCTGACAAATGTTATGAAAATTAAATATTGCCTCGGTTACAATCAGAACCGAGGCGTAAATATTGCCACGTAACAAAATTGCCATTACATTTTTCATTTTTAATTATTTTCTAATTGATTAGGCATCGGTTAAGCTTCATTACCGAGACACTATAGCTTCTAATATTCCGAAGTAACCCTTCAGATTTCTTCCTCTTCTTCTCGCGCAAACTCTTCCATCTCACTGTTGTTCTCCAACCCCCTCCAAACAGCGCCGTCTCCGTCGCCACCTCTTTGTCGTTCAGTCGCCACCACGCCGCCGGTGTTCTCGCTCAAGAAGAAGCCTCGCATTGCCTCGCGTTGCCTCGTCGCCGGTCTTCCTCGTTGTTCGTCGAAACCGTACCGGACTCCGTCACCGACGTCGTCCTCACCGAACGCCGAAACCCTAGGCCGCCGCTAGGAGCCCCCGCTGCCCTCCAAGCGATGGCCTCGCTCCTTGCGTTGCCAGCTCTAAGCCCAGCCCCGCCGCCGCCGCGAGCCACCAGAACCTCGTCGTGTGCGACGGTTGCGAGCGCAGCTTCCACCTCGCCTACGAGTGCGTTGCCTCTAGAGTGAAGAGGAAGCAGTGGTCGTTGGGAGTGATAATAGCTCCTAGGGTTCTAATACAGATCCCCATCCCCAAGTTGTGGCCGTTACGGCCAGTGCCAGTGGTGGAGCCGCTGGCCCAACACCTGGTCCAGCCCACTCCCGAGCCCTCAACCCTTGTGAATGCAGAAGGTTCTGTTCATTCTGGAATAGAAGCCAAAGCCTTCTATTTAAATTGTCTTCTTTGGAAAACTTCAGATGTTAGTCTTTTGTTAGAAGATGGATCAATCTGGAAAGTAAAGTTGTTTGGTGCTTCAAGAACCTAAGTGGGTGAAGTGGTTTTTAATACATCATTGACTCTCTAGACTGCATATTGGTAACACCGGTATAAATTTTGGTGAGTATTTATATTGAAGTCTCTTGAATCTTGGTTCTTGGAAGTTGTTTAAAATTTTCCTTTTGATTCTCTGACTGCCAGATGATGAGGAATGAAGAAAGTGCTTCCTTGCTGGTCTAGTAATCAGAAGTTTAAGTATCAGGTTAATTTACGTGCTCCATAAAAGATTTTCACTGATTGAACTTTACTTTTTAGGATTCTTACTTTTTGTTTGTCCTTGTAATACGTCTATGTAGTACCTCAAGCTGGAGATGTGTAGAAACACTAGGTGATTACTTATCAGAAAGGAATATCATGGGAATTTGTAAGTAATTTATACGAATGTATAAACTCTGCAAGTGCTACTTCGATAAATTCCATTAGTGTGTTGAGTACTGACAATTCTATAACATGATGAAATACGTAGATGCATCCAAATTCTCTCCAGGAGGACAAATAAAAATCCTGTGCTGATTGGTGAGCTTGGTGTTGGAAAGACTGCCATTTCTGAAGGGTAAGCGCTTGGACCT
Source organism: Vigna umbellata (assembly GCF_018835915.1). Next base: position 38,153 of record NW_025910086.1, read on the forward strand.
TTATCCTCCATTGCCTATGATTGATTACATTCCCATTTGTTTAACATTATTGTTGTTAAGATCTTTTGGAATGGAATGTAAAATTAAGCTTAACTAGTATATAGCAATATTGACTAG
>NW_025910086.1:41689-95459 GCF_018835915.1 Vigna umbellata
ATATATATATATATATATATATATATATATATATATATATATATATATATATATTCTATTATTTAAGGATTTTAACAAATCTTAACAATAATTAGTCTGGTTGATGTTCACTCTTATCCTTTCCAAATCATGTTTTTCTCTATAAAAAAATGAATATAATTAAGAACGTGTTTAAACGAATTAAACTAGGTTATGTTGGTATTAAATTTTGTTAGTTAAATATACACGACTTGTTTGTTTGTATTTGCATCCATTATAGAAGAAGTGGGTTATATCCACCACATTATATCATTGATTTTGAATTGGGCACTATTTTCAATCACTATTTATAAGCATGACTAAGCTCTTGTACCAAACTTATAAGCTAGAATAAGAGTAAAAGAAACATTGAAGCAACACCAATCCAAAAGAGCATAACAATTTAGTGGAGAGTGGTGGTTGTGAAGTTCCACTTGTCAAGTAATCTTAAAGATTTACGAATATAATACAATGGATTAATGATTTTCCTGCTTTTATATACAAACATGAAATTAAGGTAACAACTATGTTGGCTCCAATAAAGTTGTCCGATTCTTATAGTGGAGTCACAAATTTATGTCAAATAGTGCTCAATCATCCACACATATAGTTTTGACTCCACAAACCCTAATAAAATACCAAATTTTGGGGTAGGTAAACTAAATCATAGTGATGGTAATGTGTAGATGTCCTTATCCATTTTGTATCATAATTGTATTTCATTAAGAAGGAAAAAAAAATAAAAGAAAAATCACTTTGGTTGAGCTCTTCTTTAAATATATCAATGGAAAGAATATTGTTAACTTGGAATTAAAGACTAATTATGATGATTAAATCAATTAAGAAAAGAATATGTTTTTTTTTATTATTGTTTGTTTACCTACTCTCACTGTTTGTCTTTTAAACAAAATGTATATAATGAGTGACTGAATAAGTTACATTTATATTTTAATCATGTAATAACATAAGCTATTATACATACTTTTCTTTATTTATAGCAGAGAGATCATATATTATGATTCAAGTTTTGAATAAAACTTGCATTTTAATATCTTGATTTCTTTTTAAAATCTGTTTCTTCTCTGAGAATCTAGTATAATGTTTCTATCATTTATCCTTTCTCTGAGAGATACACTATATAGGAGGAAGTTTCACATGTGAAAACTTGTAAAGACTTGTTTGGTAGAATAAAAAGAAATGGAGGGGATGAATATGAAAACAATAAAAAATAAATAAAAGAATAAAAAAAGTTAAATTTTTTTAATTATTTTATCATGAGTATGGTTTTTCATGTTATGTATTCTTTATTTTTATTTTTTTTAATAAATTTGTATGTGTTGATAAATGATTGATAGATTTTGATATATTAGTTGAAATATCATGATGTCTAGTCTGAATTTATTTTGAAATTATTTAATTAAAAATGATAACAAAAGATAATAATAATAATAATTATTATTATTATAATAATTTCAAATTTTATTTTCATTTCTAATTTTCCATCAAACAAAAGAAAAAAACATTGGTTATTTTCCATCAAACAAAAGAAAGAAAAAGCTTCTCTCTGGCCATGTTTAAACCACAGGTATAATGGTTTTTTTATTACGAGAGCAAGAAAATAATAGTATTATCACAATAACCGAAACAGATGCTTTGTTAGTTCAATGAACTTTCCCTTGTTCCCTTGTTAGGACCTTGATCAGTGGAGTATGTGCCTTTGATTAATTAATTAATTAACAGAAGAAGCTAATATTATATTTTGTTTAACAAAAAAAAAAAAAGTTGCACAGAAACACCGTGCAAGGAAAACTAGATAGATATTTATAAATAAATAAAAAATGTTATCTTCATATATTTAATCAATAAAGGAAGTTGGTGTTTCAGATAATTTTGGTAGAAAATAACTGAAGTGGAGAACTGAGAATCCAATACGTGTACACGTCATTATTTATTATATTTTAATTCAAAGGCATGACGTTAATGGATAATCCAACGGCTAGAGTTGACATTAACATGACGATCTCCGAATCATGTGAAGACGTTTTAAGGAAGTTGTTTTGTTACGGGTCAAGTTGCATCATGTGCTTCTTTGTTGACAATGTTAACTAAAACCTAGTAATCTACTCACAATTTTCCAATCTCACCACGTAATTTTAGCCTACAACTTCTAAGTGCATAGAATTTGGATTCAAATAATCACTCTCGGTGGTAACAAACCAAATTATTCAACTTAATATTTGTTTAACAAGTGCACAAAATCAGAGATTGAATGGTGATTTTCTTATCGCTATTTTAATAAAAATGAATAGTAAAACTACAAACATGTCCCATTTGTATTAATAAAAGTGGAGGGTTGTATTCATACGTAATACTATGACATAAAATACTCCTCTAATTATGTCTAGAGTTTCATCTACCAAGTGCAACATCACTTTCTATATTACTAAGTAAAATGTTGATATTACATGATTTGTTACATAAGAATCAATTTTATTCAAAATAATTTGTTACATGTGATATTTTTCGAAAGATTAATATTTAACGCGTTTAGTAAGAGATAAAAGTATATTGAAAATTTATCCTTTAACTTTTTATATTAGAATGATTTGTTGCACATACTTTGTAACAACTTAAATATACAAATCTCTTTTCATTTTTCACATATTGAAAATGTAATATATACAATTAAATTATTAGTAAAACATATGATATCTTTCTATATGATGAGTTCCATGAGTAATATTGTGGTTCTTGGGACCACAATACCATCGTATAGGTACCTTTTACCACAAATGTATAAGAGACCAAAATACATACATAAATGGTCACATTGCATCCATAAAAGGATCATAGTACACACATGAAACACTTTATATTTGTTGGGCGAGCTTCCTCTAGTAGTGGCTCGAGTAGCAAGGAATAGGTGGTATTAAGCGAAGATAATAAAAGTTTTCTTAAATGAATGAAAATTGAAGAATGAGATTTCAGTTGTAATAATCATGTTAGGATTAATGAAGCATTGATTATTAAGAAATGTGATTGAATGATATTATAATTGTGTGAATTGTATGAATATGGTCATTTCTAAGGAGAAGTTTCATATTGTATAGTGTATTGTATATATTCATGTAGGGATTCAGACATGAAGTCATCCTAACTCTATTAACTCGCACTCATATAGATAACGAGGTTTAGGTGGTGATAGTTGAAATAGGTTCCTTGTTTGTAGAATGAATATTAAATAGTGTTGTGACTTAAATGATTGATAAGAACAGACCCTATTATGATAAGTTAGGATAAGGGAGTTAGGGTCATTGTTTTACTATAATCCACTACAATATCACATGATAGGTGTAAGACTTTATATGACTTCCAATACATTATGTATATGTCTTTGAAACTAGAGTTTTACAAGTTTATTTGTGTCTAACGTGGCAGGATGAATTGAATGTGAATATCTTATAGAAACATTATGTTTCGGTAAAGTAGACCGAGAACACTATTCCGCTCCTCCATTCCTCGTTTCGAACTTGTTGCTCCTTTCCTGATACCAATCGGGGGTTGACTTGCACAAAACACTCCGACGCTCAAGTCAAAATTATGCTATGACAAGCTAACTTTGCTATTGATTCAGATCTAATCTTGTAGGCTTCGTAAAATGGCCAATCCATTAATCATTCATTGATGATGTATATTATTGTGTCCTATAATCTGCTAATTATCCATAAATGTTGCATTCCTGCTAATTTACCTCATCTTTCAGATATTATTGGTGAAGTTGAAAAAAAATAACATATATACCTTTAAAGCACGAACAATTTTCTTTTTTTCACTACAGGAAAACTCATGATTTCCGGCGGAATATTACCGAAGGCTTTTAGGCCGTCGGTATTGGCTTGGTGAATTAAGTTACCGAAGGATATATGACCCTCGGTAAGATGCTCTATTACTAAACCCCAAATCGGGTTTCCCTCACCCATGTTTCATTTTTCGAGCCAAATAATTTTGCTTTCTTCTTCGACCTAGCGAACCCTTCTCAGTTTTCCCCCAAATTGGTTGCTTCGAAGCTCCTTGGCACACTTTCATTCACGGACATCGTCTCCATCCTTCGCACAGCCATTCGCAGACGCCGTCTTCAGTGGCAGTTCGTTCTGAGGTTGCAGGGGCTGACCATCGTCACTTGATTCACACAGGGGCGCTTGGTTGGAGGGTTTGTTCGAGACCAAGGGTTTGTTGGAGGGTATTAGCAGAGCGTCCATCTCCTTCCCTCACGTGTAGAGGCACAGCCATTGACTCGTAGAGGATCCTTCGCAAACTTGGTAAGTGTCTCGTTCTAGCAGTATGCAAATTGGATACTTCGAAAATGAAATCATCAACATTAATTGTTCCATGAGGGTGAAGTCTATTAGCCCTTGTTATAAGACCAAAATGTTCATGTTTTCTGTTGATGAATCTGCCATGATGCATAGAGTAGTGTTTGTAGTTTGTTTTGTAAAGTGGCTCCTTTATGTAATAGCCATTACATAAGATTAATGAAGAGAGGATAATGAAAAGTGAAATAGTTGGTGTTTGTGGAAACATTTTGATGTTTCAGTTTGTGTTGTGAGAAAGGAACAAACTGAAAGAAGGGGAAAAAAAGTTTGGAAATTGGTAGGCAGATTTTGAGTGCCAAATGACGAGCTAATGTTGTATACTTATAGACAAAATTAAACCTACTTTTCTAGAGTGAGATTCAATCTTTAGTTGGAAGAAAATTGAACTGTTAAATAAATTAGAGAATTTTTTTGTTTATTCTAGATCAATGGATAAGTTCTTTTAATTACTTGGTACATTATATTCAAAGTATTGAAGTTTGAAACTTGAACAACTACATAAATTATCTTTAAAATGATAACATTAATAGGTATATTTTGTATCCTTGATACAAGAAACAATTTTGCTCCTTAATATTGATATTGAATACTTTAATTTATATTTTGTTATAAGCATGTGTGAAATGGAAAATTTTCAGAGAAAATTGTAATCAGAATCAGTTAGTTAATTGATGTAATATTCCCAAGATGTAGCACATGCAGTCTTTTATGCAGTTTAGAGAACATATGGAACTGATAACTGTCAACTTAGAGTAAGTTTAGTTGTTGTACTTATAAGGAACAAAGACCTGTAATCCAATTTTTATGGGGTCTTTGACTTTTTATAGTTGTAGTAATCTCTCTAATAATCATTAAAAAGTAATATTCTTGAACCAATATTAATTAAGAAATACTAAATAATTTGAAGCAGATGAGTTTCTGAAAAGGGAAGAGTAGGTGTGGCAATGTGTTATGGAAAAGTATGTTGTGGCAATTTGAGGATGGGTTGCATGTGATTTTAGTTTATTGAAAATTTGCCATAATGTGTTATGGAAAACCAATGTACGGACCACTACTAGTTTTTGTTAGGAAGTTCATTAGGAAACTATTATATATGTTAAAGTGTTAGGCTATTTGGAATGGTTGTACTTTAGTAAAATTGGATTCAATTTTGTATGGACATTTAAAGGAGTTTTTAAAGGAACTTCCATTTGATGTGTTAGGGTGACCTTTTAAAGGAGTCTGAATTGTGGCCAGAAAGGGAGGAAGAGAGTCTACGGAGAAGAGGAAACAAGGAAAGGAAAACAAAGGCAAAGGTATGGGGACCTAAACTAAAATTGCTTTATTGTAATTATGTCCTATTATTTTCATTCTTACTGGAACAAACAACATAATGATTTACCATACATCATGTCTACTAGAGATCTTCAATCAATAAGAGAGATATGAAATTATATTATATAAGTGAAGAACAATCCTATACAAGCAAGTTTTTTGGAACTGATTAAGTTCCAATCTTACATTTTAAGATAGTATAAGAGTCTATCTTTGCAACTATTATTGGGTCTATCATATTGAACTTGCTATCAAACTACTATTGAACCACTTTTAAAATATCTAGTCTCACACTCAAGGTACCTATTTTTTAGCAAAAGAAGGTGTGTTTAAGATTTCATATTAAAAATATAATAAAATGATGATATATATAAGTGAGGAAAAGATGATATATAATAAAATGATGTTATAAGTCAATTTTTTGGGTTGAGCTAGACATAGACCCCATTCTAAGAATTTTTGTAAGCATCATTGGTTGTTAAATCCTTGTCAATGGTTTGACCTATAATTTTCTGTCGTCTCCCTTTGTGTCTAGCAATTAAGGTACCCTCTATTTGAACTACTCTCCTTACTAGAGCTTATACAAATCCCCTCCACACATGCCACAATACCAAAGTTGAGTTCTTACGCATCTTTTGTACCATAAGTGCTACCCTATCTATTCTGTAATCCATTTGTAAAGAGAGAAACATTTGTTGAATTCAGTTAATTCTCTAGGCAAGTTCTCTAAAAATTGATGACTTGGGCTGAAGCCCAATAGACAACCATGAGCCCATCACTAATAAAGTCATGCACAATCAATAAGAGTTGTCATCTATGAAGCCTTGCACCCAAGGATCTTTGACTGGACGTGACATCATGTGGTATTAAGAGCCATGGAGCTACTCAATCCAACTAAGTGTCTAGTTCTTCTATTTTGGAATTTGTCAACTCTGTTTCCTTCACTGTTTCATTGCTTCTGTTCATCATTAGAACATGGAATTTTGATTTCTTAGGTTCTAATTATGTCTATTCTTGTGTGCCAACCTTGATTTGCTTTGGTTTCCTCATTTTTAGTCAGTTCATTCTGATTTGAGTCATTTTATTTTGAAATTTGTCCAGTTCTGTCCAAAGTCATGTTATATTACTTGTTTTGTTCTGATTCCAAGTATTCTGCTGAGTGAAATTTTGTTTTGGTGCATCTAACTGATTGATCAATATTAAGCACACAAAAATGAGCAATGATATGTTTATAGTTATAACATGTTTCATTAAAGTTGTATACGTACCCACAAGGTAGTCAACCTTTAGACTTAAATGAAAAATTCAACCAAAATCGACAAGATAGTCGATAAGGAATTGCATGGAAGGTTCAACCAAGATTGACAAGATAGTCGACAAGGAATTGCATAGAAGGTTCAATCAGGACCGAAAAGGTAGTTAAATTGAAGGGTTAAATATGTTTTTAGTCCCTGAAGTATCATGTTATTTTGGGTTTCGTCCCTCTTCGAAAGGTTTGCTCATTTTCGTCCTCTTAGTTAGGAAACTCATATTTTTAGTCCTTAAAAAGAAACGATGTTAGATTTCTGTGAGGTGGCTAACAGTGAGCCACGTGTGATGCTAGCTTCCATGTTAACTGTGTGTCACGTTTCTCTTTTTTCTTTCTTTCTGAAATCAGATTAAGTATGCGTCACTAAATGCCTTTCATCCGTAGCCACCCCAACACCTTCTTCACCTTTCACGATTCAACGCAACCTTTCCCCTAAACATCACCTAGCACGCACATCATATATCGCCTCCACCATCTTCATTCACTGAACTCCATCTTCACTCACTCATTTTTCTTAGCCCCTTGCCCGTGGTAACAATTGACACTTTAACCTTTGTCTCCCTCACAAGCTACCTTCATCATCCATTTTCACTCTTTCCATCATCAAACCAAATTCTCACAATCTAAACCATCACCCACACAGGACGTTCATCATCCATTATCACTACTAGTTTTTCAACGCCCAAACAGAAAATAGAAAAACATAGGCTTTTTTATCACCCAAAAATCTTCACTACGTCTAATTGCTCCAACCCATCATTAACAACAACTTTCATCTCCCAAAACCACATTCGTCCTCTATAAGAGTTCAAAGCAACCAAAACAAATTCAATACGCTCCATTGCTAGCCACTACTCCAACATTTCACAAATTAGAAATAAATTTAAAGGGAAACAGAGGGAAAGAAGAGTGATCATCGGTAGCGAGGCATGTCGGCCTTTGAGTCGAATTCGAGCCCCTAGGTTTGCAACGCGCGAAAGGAGGAACTCCTCGAAGCAAGGCTGCACTTCTGATGTTGCCAACGATGCTCTAGGTCGGCCAAATGGAGGTATGGCGGCCCCAATCACATAGAGGGCAGAAGTTGTTGTGTGGAGAAAGGACAAGGTAGGAGAAATTGGCGCGATGGCCGACGGAGAATGTGACGACAATCGCTGACACTCTAGATTGGCTCGGTGGCCGACGGTGACGTCGGCAGGGCTCACGGCTTGCGACGATTTCTTCAGTGGCGGCCCTGTGCACATGCCTGAGAGGAAGCTGGTGCCTCTCTAGGGTTCCCTTTGGGTTCAAGTGGAATTAATCTGATTTCAGAAAGAAAAAAAGAAGAAGAGAAAGTGGCACACAATTAAAATGGAAGCTGACATCACCGTGGCTCACCGTTAGCCACCTCACAAAAAATCTAAGATCGTTGCTTTCTAAGGACTAAAAATACGCGTTTCCTAACTAAGAGGACAAAACTAAATAAACCTTTCAAAGAGAGACGAAATCCAAAATAGCATGATACTTTAGGGGCTAAAAGAATATTTAACCCTAAATTGAATAATATACACAATAATTACTAATTTAGTCTCAACTTCACTAACTTTATTAAGTTTAAATACTAAAATAATTTATCTTATTATTTTTATTTGATCATATATTTAAATTAAAATTATTTTAATTAAAATAATTATCTTACTATTTTATCTTTATAAGTGACTATTTATTTACATTTAAATATTTTTTTAACTAAATTATCTATTTAGAGTCAACTTTTTTTTGTCAATTGCAATAAGTTATTGTATTATAGTGTTTAATTATGGGTTAAATATGTTTTTAGTCCCTAAACTATTGGTCGTTTCTGGTTTTCGTCCCTCTTTCAAAGTAAGGTACAATTTGGTCCTCATTCTTTTCGAAACGTTCGTTTTAGTCATCGAAATTTTGGTTTTAGTCCTCATTTGTTGCTAAATGAGGACAAAATTTTTAAACAGTGTTTAGTTTTCGAGGACTAAAATGAACGTTTCGAAAAGAATGAGGACCAAATTGTACCTTACTTTGAAAGAGGGACGAAAACCAGAAATGACCAATAGTTTAGGGACTAAAAACATATTTAACCCTTTAATTATATAATAATTTTTAAATAATAAATTATACCAAATACTATTTTTAATATAAGATTAAATACCTAACGGATGAATATATCATGTTAATTACATTATTTTCTCTATATAATGCAAATTATTTTCATTAGTGTCTTTCATATTTTAAACTATTGTAAAGGATTAATAACTTATCAAACTTATAAACTTTAAAATCTTGAAAATTCTTTTCAAGATATTATTAATGAGGTAAAGACAAATGAAACAAGATTTGATTTTATTTTAAAGGAATTTGTTCTATATTTTATAAATATATATATATATATATATATATATATACCCTATGTGTATTTTTTTTATTAAAAAATTAATTTTTATTGTAGATTATTAAAAAATATTATAAAATTTAGGTTTAATAGCCAATTTAGTTCTCAGTTGCGTTGACAAATCTTAATTTAGTCCCTCGTTGTAAAAGTGTTTGAAATAGATCCCCACTTTTAAAATTTTGAGTCAAATTAGTCTCTTCCATTAAATATAACCAAACGGAGTTAATGGGGTGATGATCTAGCAGCAGTTAGTGGTAACGTGTCATTGTTTAATTATGTGCGTGCTGACGTGTTATTTAATTATAGGTTGAGGTGGATATTAACAAATTTGGTGTTTGAAATTAAGGAAAAGTTGAGTTAGGAAACCACCACCCTCAGACCCAAACGCTGACCCAAACAAAGATGTGAGCTCACGAAACCCAAACTCAGATCAACACGAAGAGCCAAAACCAAAACCGAAGACCTCACCTTCTCAAATCGCAAAACAGAAAAGAGAATCAAAAGCTCCAATTCAAGCCTTGAATCAACGTAGAAGAAATAAAATCTCAACCCAAGAGAGAAATCAGGAAAGAAACCCAAAATTTGAAAGCCTAAACAGTGTTTCCCCTGCCGTAACCCAGACAACCACCGTCAAGCTTATTTCTTAGGCAGAAATCCTATGGCCACTCCATCTTCAACCCCAACAAGAACAAGAATTGCAAGATCAAGATTACAATACCAGAAACCACAGAAATCAATTTGAAACGAACCCCTACCTCCCAAATGACAAAACTCAGATATCAGAACAAAAATCTCCAAAATCGAAGAGGAAAATAAAACCCCAATACCAGAAACCACAGAAATCAATTTGAAACGAACCCCTACCTCCCAAATGACAAAACTCAGATATCAGAACAAAAATCTCCAAAATCGAAGAGGAAAATAAAACCCCAATACCAGAAACCACAGAAATCAATTTGAAACGAACCCCTACCTCCCAAATGAAAAAACTCAGATATCAGAACAAAAACCTCCAAAATCGAAGAGGAAAATGAAACCCCAATTTCAATACCCAAATTGCAAGAACGATTTGCAATCACAAAAACCCTAAATTGCAGAATCTAGAATGAAAACCCCCAAAATGCGAGAACAAATCAAAACCCTAATTTCAATTTCAAAGAAGAAGGAGGAGGAGGAGGATTGCGCCACGAATCAAAACCTACAGAACGGGGAACCAAAATCATCCACCCCAAAACGTTAGCCTCATGCAATAATAGAGAACCCAAAAATCCCCAAACGAAACCCTCACTGTAACACGCAAATGCCCTCTCCATGAAATGCAGAAGCTTTCGCCGTGCGCCGCACCTTCGCCGCGCCTCCGCCTCGTAATAGCTGCGTCATAGTCGCGCCTTCGCTCTGTCATTGTCGTTGTGAGGTCGTTGCCTTTGCTCAAGACGTAGCAAGATGCAGATCATCCTCGCCCCAACATTGGATCGCGGTGGAGAGAAAAACAGAAATTTCAAGCTCCTGACTTGAGTGTGATGAGGAAGAAACAAAAAGGGCAGAATGAGCCATTGAGTCGAAGGAATAATGACACGTAAGCACTATCTGCTACCAGATCATCAATCTATTAACGTCGTTTGTTTCTATTTAACGAAAGAGACGACGTTGACGCAAAATTTAATAAGTAAAGATCAATTTCAAACACTTTTAAAATGAGGGACTGAATTGACATTATTCAGCAAAACTGGGGACAAAATAGACTATTAAACCTAAAATTTATAGGGTAAAATAATAATAATTTATATGAATAAAATAAAATTGATATAAATAAGTTAGAACAACTAATCCTCTTTGTTAACATGTATACTATAATATGTATATAAATATATGTATAAATAAATAAATAGACAAAAATGTATTACTTCATACATTAATAATGAAATTTAAATTCAAATAAAAGTATGTAGGGAATTTTGCATATTTGCTCAATCTAAATTTAAAGTTTAAGCCTAAAAGACTTTAAGTTATCTAAGTGTAAAAAGTCCTACTCTAACTCTTTCAAAAGACTAGCCCAAATCTAGTAAGATGTTTTAAATAAGTTGACAAATTTAAACTTTAAATGTTAATAAATATATAATAATAATACTACAATAAAACTTTATCTATCTATATATGATATTCAATTAAATCTAAAAGACCTTGATTTTTGTAAGCTAGAATTCCTTTTAAAAAAAAATAGACTTTGACCTAAAGCATTTGATAAACAAATCAATGCTCTCATAAATTGTCTTACCTATTAATACCTAATTTACTGTGAAATTTTTTCAACACTGTATCAAATCTTATGCTCTGAAAATAACATACTTTTAATGTGTATTTACAATTTGATTTCTAAGTTTATATTTTAAAATAATTGTTAAAAAAGTCAACTCTTTAAATAATAGTATGAAGAGAGTAACTATTGTGTCTAATTAGATGGACTTGCAACTTATTTAATAAACTTTATTATCTTAATAATTACAATAACATCTCATTTATATTCTAAAAATATATTATGTGTTTTTTAATAAAATAATTTGAAAAAAATACTAAAAAAAATATTACACTATCTTAACTAGTTTCAGTTATGGAAATAATTGTAGTTGTGTTGGACACTATAACAACTATTGCAAAAGTGTGCACAATATATTCCCTGCACATGTTCAAATAAGAAAACGGAAAACAGAAGATATTAATTTTTTAATTAGATCTGATTATAAATTAAATTATGTCTTAATTTGTCTTAAACCTCAAACAAAGTTAAAGAAAAAGAAAAAGAAAGTTATTTTTACAAAGTCAATTTGCAACATAAAGTTCATAAAAACAATTAAATTTACAATGATATAAACTTGTATTAATTAACAGTTCAATTTATCACAAAGAAAGAAATGTTGTAAAGAAATAAATATTGAAGAACAAGTATTAAATGAAAGATAAGATTGAGTGATAAATAGAGAAAAAAAATTCAATAATTCTTTTCTCGGACATTTTATCTTTTTTTATTTTAATTATTATTTCCATTCGTAACTATTTGACTATTATAAATGAAGGTATTTTTGGTCAGTTTAGAAATTATTTTTATCAATGATAACAATTTTGGTATACTTCTATTTAAACTATTGGTTTTGCAGAAAATACCCAATTTATAAAGAATTGAATAAAAACAAATAAAAATAATGTAACATATCTAATATAAGCTAGTTAATAATATTGAAAAAGTATTAATATACACCAACATTTTTTAAAGCAAAACATATAATAAGAAGGTATAGTAGCTAAATGATACCTAAATTCTATGTTTTCCCATAAAAAAAAACAATGTATAAAGTTTTATGATTTAATTTTCTTAAAATGTAATCAGAAGTTATTAACATATTCATTTAAAATTAAAATAAATAAAATATGTATATTAACATATTCACCCACTCTCTAAGAAATACATTAATAAATCATAGGCCTAATTATCTCCTAAAGAAAACACATTTAACTTCAAACTCAATTATAAACAAAATAAACTAGCTTCACATTCATTAAAAAATAATTAATATTATTTAATAATTTTTATACATAAACAAATATTCTTTCTGAATTATTCTCAATTTATATGTATTGAGAATTATGTTCAGAGGTACACGTATTTTTTAAATATTACATATCATAAGATTTAAAAATTGAAATTGATTTATATTCAAGTATATTAAATATGACTTCTTTTACTTGAGTTCAAGGGAGTAGAAGTAATTTTTTTTCTTAATACAGCTATAGTACATTCCAAAACTAAATATCAATTAACTTAATTATTAAAACCGCAAAAAGATAACTCTTTTCCTTATTTATAATTAAAAAAAAAAGTTAAAAATGCCCCATCACTCAATAACTTGGAATTATAATTTAAAAATCTTTTTCAATTGAACATTCTAATTTTTTTGTCATCATTATATACTTATTTTAATTAAACATACTCTTGATTGGAGAATTCAGAATAATTGATGGCAATTAAAAGAAAAGGGAAAAAAAGGAAGTAATGATAATTGAGAAAAGAGCAGAAAGAGAAAGAAGAAGATAGAAGAGAGAGAAAGAGAGAGAAAGGTGTCTCGTGAAGCAGGAGGTGAAGCTCAAGCAAAACAAAATAAAAGCTCACCTCTTTCCTTTTTTCCTCTTTCTTTCTTTCTTTCTTTCTTTCTTCTTTTCTTCTTTCTCTCTCTCTTTCTCTCTGTGCATAGTTTTTCATACTTCAAAAACACAACACAAACCCCATTTTTGTTTTTTCTCTTTCTTGAGAGCATTCACATTCACGAGATCTTCATATTGTGAGAGAAGAAAATTACGAAAGGGAGAGTTTTTAAGATACCCTTCTTCTTGTTCTTTGGGAAGGTAAGAAGAAGGAGAAAAAGGGGTGAAGAAAAATGTCACATTCTGGGAAACCCGTGTCCGAGTCAGGGCTGAGCGACCGGTTGCGCGACTCACTGAGTTGCTCTGACGATACCAACAAGCCCGATTTCAGAGAACTCGATTTGGGTTCGCCGGTTTCCACATTGCGGCCACGCCAGCAGTTCCACCACCACAGTGCGCCGACGAGTAGTAACAGTAGCAGTAGTAGTGGCGGCTCGACCGGGTCGGTTCCGGGTCGGAGCAACCCGGTTTCGGGGAGATCCCACTCCGGCGAGTTGTCCGGGTCGAGTGAGACTAATAGTCCGACCCGGGTGTCCAAACCGGGTCACCGGAGATCTAATTCTGGTCAGAGTTTGAGTCAGAGTCAGAGATCCCCGTCGTCCTCGGCCGTCAATTCGCCGCCGCCGAATGTTCTCCCAGCCGGGAACATTTGCCCATCAGGGAGGGTTCTCAAGGCGGCGACGGTGGCGTCAGCCGCGAGCCGGAGCTCCAGGAGTGATGTCTTGGGGTCCGGCACGGGGAATTACGGCCACGGGAGCATAATGCGTGGCGGCAAGGGGGGTGGTGGGAACAGCAGTGGTGGTGATGCGTCGAGTGTTAAGATCGGCGGCGGTGATTCGGTGAAGCGCGTGGATCCGGAGGAGGTGAAGAAGATGGGGAATGAGGAGTTCAAGAGAGGGCACTTTGGTGAGGCTTTGTGTTTGTATGATCGGGCAATTGCGATGTCTCCGGGCAATGCTGCTTACCGGAGCAACCGGGCGGCAGCATTGACCGGATTGGGACGGCTGCCGGAGGCGGTGAGGGCGTGTGAGGAGGCTGTGGGGTTGGATCCTAATTATGGGAGGGCGCATCAGCGCTTGGCAACCCTGTTTTTAAGGTGAATTGGGTGTGTGTGTGTTGGATGAGCCTTGCAAAATTGTTAATTTTTATGAAAACATGGTTTTAAGAACACTGTTTGTGATCTTACTTGTGGCTGCAATGTCAATGTTTTTGCGACTGGATTTTGTACACAAAGTCAAGGTTTTTTGCAACTGTGGTTTTGGCGGCAGTGTCAAGGCTGTTGGGATCTCTATGGTTGCATTGCAGCTGCAACTGTGGTTGCATTTGTCCATGACATCAAGGATCTATTGACTGCAATTTTTAAACCTGGGTGTGACAAGGTTGAGTGTAGTTGAAAACAAGGTTCTAAGCAAACTACCGTGATTTCAATCACAACAAGATTTTTGTAGTTTGAAAGACTGCATTTGTCAACCACTATTGGGACGAGATGAAACCATGATTGAAATTTAAAACACTGGTAGAAAATGAGTTTGGAGTGAAGTTATTGACGTAGGAAAAACAAGTTTGGAAACGCTTTTTCTTATTTGAATTAAATAATTGATCAGTGAGATTTGCTTTGGAATTAATGAATGTTTCTTTGTTAGTTGCAACACTGTTGGATTAGACACCTTTTTGTTGTTATGTATTTTGGATTTGGTGCTTTGAATTGTATGTGGTGTGGTATTGATATGAAAGTTGCTGGTGAATAAATCCTGAAATGTTACAGGTTAGGACAGGTTGAGGATGCAAGGAAGCACCTTTGTTATCCTGGGCTGCACCCGGATCCTGCTGAGTTGCAGAAGTTGCAAATTGTGGAAAAGCATATTAACAAATGTGGAGATGTTCGGAGGATAAGAGATTGGAACAGCGTACTGAGGGAGGTTGATGCTGCTGTTGCTGCTGGGGCAGACTCTTGTGTTCAGGTACTTTTTTATTATATGTTGTTGAAGTTAACTTGTTATTGTGGTGTGAAAAATGTCTGAACTGGTTGGAAATTGAATTTACAGCTCTTTATGTGTAGAGCTGAAGCCCTTCTCAAGCTACACCAGATGGATGGTGCTGAATCGTGTTTATCAGGGATTCCCAAAAGCGAGCCGCTTCCCAGTTCCTTATCACAGGCAAGATTTTTCGGGATGTTTTCTGAGGCTTACTGCTACTTTGTTAGAGCTCAGATTGAGATGGCTTTTGGAAGGTGAGTTCAGAAACTGTAAGCTTCATCAGAAATCTAAGCTGGCAAAGCTATCTGTTGCAGTGTGAGAATGGATGATGGATGTGTTGCAGGTTTGAGAATGCAGTTACAGCTGCTGAGAAAGCTAGTCAGATAGACCCCAGAAATGTTGAAGTTGCTGTTTTGCTCAAGAATGTGAGGATGGTGGCTAGAGCTAGACTTCGTGGCAATGATCTTTTTAAATCAGAAAGGTTCACTGAGGCATGCTCGGCATATGGAGAAGGTTTGAGGCTTGACCCTTCAAACTCTGTTCTCTATTGCAATAGAGCAGCATGTTGGTTTAAGCTTGGGCAATGGGAAAGATCAATTGAAGATTGCAATCAAGCTTTACGCATCCAACCAAATTACACAAAAGCCATTCTTCGAAGGGCTGCCTCAAATAGCAAGGTAAACCTGGCTGCTATTTTGATGCAATGCATTGTCATACACTCATACTCAAAAAGTAATATGGTTTTATCTATTTCCTATTTATTCAGTTAGAAAGATGGGAAGAAGCAGTGAAGGACTATGAACTTTTGCGGAGAGAATTGCCAGATGACAATGATGTTGCCGAAAATCTGTTTCATGCACAAGTAGCACTGAAGAAATCTCGTGGGGAAGAAGTACGTAATTTAAAGTTTGGTGGTGAAGTGGAGGACATATCAGGTCTTGAGCAGTTTAGAGCTGCAATATCTTTACCAGGTAATCAAAATGGCTAAGAACTGCAACTCATTTTACATGATGTTTGTTTTGCAAATTTCCTGATATTAACTCTAATTTCACAGGTGTTTCTGTTGTCCATTTTGAAACTGCATCAAACTTGCAATGTAAGCAGATATCTCCTTTCGTGGTTACACTCTGCAGTCGCTATCCATCTATCAACTTTCTTAAGGTAGCTTCCTTCACTGTTTTTCACCTGCCTCCATAATATTCTGGAAATTAAAGTAAAATAAAGCATTGTGGTAATTTTCTTATTTTTTCAATTGTTTGTTCAAAGGTGGATATTCAAGCAAGCCCCGCAGTTGCCACTGCTGAGAATGTTAGAGTTGTACCAACCTTCAAGATCTACAAAAATGGCAGTCGAGTGAAGGAAATTATATGTCCTAGTCATGAAATGTTGGAACACTCTATTAGGCATTACAGCTTGTAGAACTCCTGACCTTGTACTGCTTTTGATGATGATGTATACTGCCCCACCATGCTGCAAAAGTCTCCACAGTTCATCCAGCCTTATGATCCCCTCACAAAAGTGGCCCTTGATACCTGTGACATATTCAGAAACCACTTAATAATCTTGTTAGCAGACAGTGCCTGTGGAACCAGAACATAATCTAGTTCCTTTTGCAGTTGTTCTTTATTCATTCATTCCTAATTGCTTTCTGGTTCCATGTTCCTCCCACTTTCCCTTTGTCAATTTCCCCCCTTTTTCTTCTCCTTTTCAGTTCATGTAGACCATCTGTTCTTTTATCCCCAGTTTCCTTATGGGTGAACAAAAGGGAGGTTTTATGTCTTTACAATCGATTAAATTGTCAGTTTATATTTTCCTTTAAGATAGACAAAAAGGGAGAGGAGGTTGGTCTGCCGCTTGAGGGGAGGATTGTGTACATGTATATATGTGTTCATTATATACCAAACACTGGAAACCTTAGAGAGGGAAATAGGATGAGTGGTGGGTTTAATGGGGTTGGTGAAATGAGGATGAATATGTTGTTAGCTACTATGATTTTTCTGTCTTGGCCATTTAATCAATAAAATTTCTCATTTTTTCTGCTGTTCCAATACTGTCATCATTACCTTTCTGTTTCCTCAGTGCTTTGAATGAAGAAGTTGATGTGTTTGTGTGAATATGTCAGTTGATTTTGCCTTTTTATTACCTTCTCTTACAAGTATTGGTTGAGAAGTTTACCAAACAGAATCTTACAGAACAGTGATAAATGGTGTTGAAAATGAATTGCCATTAATTTAATTGGACAGTGGGAGGAAAAGATGACTTGGTCTTGAGATTGGGAAGCAGGATATGGTTGCATTTAAGTTCATAGCTGGCTTTTTATGTTAAGTTTGACACTAAAAGGCAAGGTGCATGTGTTTTAACTGTTATAGGGTGGTTGATGCAATTCAGAGTCAAACATGAATTTATGATATACATTTAAGTTGAAGATGATATGAGTAATTTCCATTTTTACATTCCAAACAAGGATTCTAAGTTGTAAATGTGAAACAAAAAAGAAATAAGAAATGTTAGCTTTTATCACAGCCCTTTGTGATGGAAGGTGGACCTCAGTTATGAATGTTGATGAAACATGGGAAGCAGAAGAACAAAAGTAATGTGTGAGAGAGAGAGAAGAAGTTGGGAAGAGGGGTTATGTTCACGTGGGCATTTAAGATGCTGCTCTCAAATGGAGCACTCAAACCTCCCAAAAGACAGCAAAATTTCGTTTCATGTGCTGATCTGTATGTTACCTGTAGTTTATTGGAGGCAATGACAACTCATCAACCCCACCTTTTCGGACCTTGACAACAGATTCATCTTCAATTTTCTCTCACACTTAATGCATCAATGCTTCCAATCTCTTCATATAATTGCCAAAATACAAAAACCTCTCTCCCTTATATGTTGCTTTAAGTTTCATCTCTTTCACAGATGATTGAATAAGAAGTGATAAACTCAGATACTTTGTTCAATAAGGTTTTACTGGTTGAAATAAGGTTTGTAGAATGCTCTTTCAAACATTTCATAAGATGATTTCATTTAATATGAAAAAATTAATATAGAAAAAGGTTGGATGTTAGACACAGCTCCATAACTCTTAAATGAAAAAGATATACACTTTACATAGGAAACCACAAATATAAAAGTCAAGTTATGCACTTTTATTTCAAAGACATGCACTTTACATAGTATGAGTTATGGACCATGTTTAATGTGGAAAAATTAGTTAGAAAATTGAAAAGATGACATGCTCACATGAGAATTGTGTTTCAACTTACAAAATATAAAGCTCAAAAATACATATCAAAGTTGAAAACACAATCACTAAGGCTTGGATCAAGAATGATCACAAATCACTGATTTAAGAATTAAATAAAACATAAAGTGGCCAAAATATGTCATTATCATCTCCCACATTATGGATTTTTGATATGTTGTGAATAAAAGTTAGATGCATTAGATGACTTACCTTATGAAAAGTGCACCAAGTTTTAAAGATGGTAAAAGTTAAAATAAGAGTTTTGAAATTACTTACCAAATAGTCTCCTTATGAGAAAAGAAATCATAGATTTGAATTGATTAAAGCACAAAGTTAAATGTTGTGGCACCATTTGTTATGCACATAAAGATTTGAATAAAATTAATCTTTCAAAAGAGGAAAGATACCCTTTTGATTGAAAATCGAAAATGAGGAATTTTGAAGGAAGCAGATGCTAAAGCCAGAAACTTTTTGTACATATTGGTGCTTTGGTGATGCGATGGATTTGATATTTGATTGGGGCACACTCTTCTCAATCCCATTTTTTCTTATATAACTTAACTTCAACGAATTTTATGCATTAAATATATTTATAGTTTTTAAATTTAATATGAAATTAGAATTTGTTTCATTTATATTTTTATATTTTAAAAATAACAGATATATTATTTTTAATCGAACAGTGTTTAATTTTTTTATATGTTAAACTATATTTCAAATTTATATTTGAATTGAAACGTTTTAAAAAATATAAACAATTGAAATATTAGTTTAAAATTTTACTTAATACATTAAAAAAATAATATAATTAAATTAAAAAGATTATATTTATTTATTTTTAAAATTCGAGAACCAATTTTATTAAAGTTTGGAATAAGAAGAAATTCTAATTTTATATAAAATTTAAAATTTAAAAAATATTTAACCTAACTTTAATAAGTAAATTTGATTGATTACCTTTTACCAAATTTTTCTTAATTACACATTTTATCTACAATATTTGAAAAAAGTGTTTGAGAATGTGTGTATTGTATTTCTTCTTAAATTAATGATAACATTACATTAAATTTCACCTATAGATCTAATATTTCAAGAAATTGTCTTAAACGTTTCTGAGTAAACCGAGAGATGAATAAAGTATAATTAAGATTGTTTTTCTTGAAAATCAAACTTAAAATAGTATCCTAATGATTCAAGATATTAACACAGCTATCACTTTACCTCCGTTAATATTTAAATACTACCTTATTTACGGTACTACTTATATAAAATTTAAAAATAAAATGAACTAATACTTTTATAATTTTAAAAAAAAATAAGAAATAAAGACAATATTTATACGAGAATGAATAAATATCAACTATTGAACAGGTTAAATACATGAAATCAGGAGTTTTAAGAAGTTTACATAATTTGTAATCATGTAATAAAAAACTATGCAAGAATAACGTAAAATACTTCTGTACTATCATTCCATCATGAAATTAATTTGTTTACTTTTATAATAATCATTCTAAAAACCACATCATTTAAAAGGTTTTTAACATTTATGTTTGTATTGGTGGAGCTAAAATGAAAGAAAAAAAAATGTTCTTCCTGATATTTAGGAGTGTGACCTTCTCACAGGTAATAGCATGTGATTGGATCGAAGAAATTTATACGTGTGCTCTTGAATATTAAAATGTGAGGGGAGATCATCTGCAAATAGTTATCCAACATTCAACTTAGTAAAATAATAAGATTTTTATGTATAAGAGGGTGAATATACATTTTCCTGTATTTTCCTTGATGGAATGCATGTGTATTTATAGGGTCTCGAGACCTTATGCAATTTATGTGATTTAAATAAGGAATCTGATGGTTGGATCCAATATGTTGAAAAACATTCAATGGTTGTTTAAAGGATAATAAAATTGTCGAGACTTTAATAATGGACTCTTGATGGGTCTGATGAGGTAGTCAATGCTTATGTATGTAGATATTGAAACTGTGAAAATAGTGACGTAGCCATTATGCAGAAAAGACTAAGACTAAGATGATATTTTCTATTGTTTGGTATCGCTCCTCTATAATTTTGATTGGTAAAATACACCAGATATTGCTTCTTGTCTTCTTCCATCACAAAGACTAAGCTTATCACCGAGCTTGCTACTTAAGGTACAAGGCCAATAGTTGATTTGGTTGAGGATATTAAGGATAGAGAGCGTTATAATCTCTTTCTTTAATTGTGCACAATTTTCTTACTCCCAATTTGTGAGCTAGATGTACCCTGTCTATCAAAGCCTTATACTTGGCTTGATTGTTAGATGTATTGAAATTAAATCGGACAGCCTATTCCAGGACAAGGTGGTTAGGTGCTTCTAGTATGATGCCTACACCATTATCTTTCTTGTTAGAAGACATGTCCATGTTGAGGAGCCACCATACAGACGGTTCCCTTTTTGCTGGGAGCTCAATAAGAAAGTCTGCAAGGAACTGTGACTTCTTGGTCCCCTACTTTGATAGGTCAGGCTAAAATAAAAAAGTTCCATTGACCATGTCGTCTTGCATCTAGTGTAACACCCTTTTCAAGATGCCACTTGTAATTTATAAAATAATCATTTCTTAAAGAAAACATCCTTTAATACCATCATTATATAGTGAGTTTAAAAAAACTTTATTTACTCATCATGAAGAAAGTTAAAACCATCCAAAAACAAAACTTTATTCCAATTCCAAAACTTAAGATGTTGTTCAAAAATTACAATTTAAAACATGTTCCAAATACATTTTGAAAACTCCTAAAATATTTCTCAACATGTGTTCCTCACTCTAGGCGTCTCCAGCATCATTTATAACAACATTTACTCTCGTATAATGACACGAATTATACAATCATCGCAGAAACACAAACAAACAAGGGTGAGCTAACCAGAAAAGAATAATATACAATAACCATACTCACTCACACTGCTCAAACCATCCATTCTTGTCCATGAAGTCAAGTCCACATTTATGAAAATCATCAAGTCGTAATACCACCAAGTAATACTCAACCAATATGTCTTTACCACATAACCTTGTTTTTACTCTACCTACTCCACAAAAGCCTTACGGTCAGAGTCACCCTGCCTACTCCACAAAAGCCTTACGGTCAGGGTCATCCTGCTTGCTCCACAAAAGCCTTACGATCATGACTCATTTCCCCTACTTTCCAAAAGCCTTACAAGTAAAAACTCGACCTGCTCCACAAAAGCCTTACGAACAGAGCATTATACTTAACTTAAGCCAAATCCTTACGGGTGAAACATAACTTCTCCTTTCCCCCGGCTCACCAAAGCCCCTTGGGCGAAAAGGAACCAACCCGGCTTTAGAGTTAGATCTCTAGAAGTTTCTTTTCATACAACCCGATCATTCCTTAAATAAAATTCCCAAAACCATGTAAGCTTAACAATGAACGCACTACACTCCATCAAATACATATTTACATTATACCATCACCAACCAAAGAATTTTGACATTTCACAAACACAAATTCATCAGATAAACAAGATAAATGAATCACTTCAAAATGTTTCAAGCATTCACAAACATACAATGACAACCAATTAAGGATAGCCCCAATTACCTTGATTTAATTACTTCCTTTGCTTGGTTAGATAATGCCCTTCTACTGCACCCGTAGATTTCATGAACCTCAACATGAATATTTTTCTCTTACAACACATTCACATTTCTGCCTCTTTTTCTTGGTGAAGGTTTCTATCTTAACCTATTTTAATAAAGAGACATCTCTAACCCTAATTCCATATGTCTAGGTTCATCTCCCCAAACCTTTATAAAAACCCATTTTTGCATAATAAAATAAAAAACTAAAATATATTTTAATTCTGATCGATCCCTAATTAAATATTCCATTTAAATTTTTCTCTTTATTTATCTTAATTAGCTCTTATTTCCTGTGGTTGTGACCAGATACAACGAATCTATTCCCATCACTTCCCTCTCACAAAAAATATAAAACCTTAAACAAATATACTTTTACTTTAGCCAAGGTTCGAATTCACCACCCCAAGCTCCAAAAAACACATTGAATAAGTAGATTATCACACTTATCTTGTCATATACATGTACAATAATCAATACAAATAACATCATACACAACATGCTCAAATAATAATAAATAAATAAAACAAATAAAACATGTCTTATGCACAAAACAAGAATCAAATCCATGACCTCCAACCCATAATAAGGAACTCTAAATAATTGTGCTACACTTCTCTTATGTATAACTTATCTTTTAGTATTTTAATTAATTTTGTCCATGCCCATACCACCTTCAAGAAATCTATTTATTTTTCCTTGGTCTTACATCAAACCAATTTCTGTATCTACAGGATCTGCCTAATGGGGTAGTCGGTGTATACGCAGATATTAGGTTTAATCATTTCAGATGTCCCTATTTGTGCAGGATCATCTCAAATAGGTCCTCATATATAAATATTCTCAATTAGGTCCCTTATTGTGAAAAATTGAATCAATTTGGGCCTCGTCGTTAATTAGGTTAGACGACGTTAAAAACTATGGTGCGTGTATTGATGACATAAGCAAATTTTATTGACATGGTAGACTTTGGTCGCTTGAGGTGGATTTTTTTTATTTAGTTTTAAAAAACTTTAATTAAATCAAAACGCAACATTTTATTTGGGGAAAACTGATTAAAAGTTAGGGATTTGTGATTAAAAGTCTGATTTTCATTAAAATGGAAGAAAGTTAAATTGTTTTTTAAAAACATTGGTCGCCCCATCATCATGAATGCCCTCCTCAGACTCAGAATCTTCTTCATCATTGGCAGAAATCTTACATAGTCTACTAAGTTTTTCAACCCTATCCCTCAAATTATGCAGCAGCTTCCTCCTTTCGTCATCACCTGCATTTCTTGATGCTTGAACTTTCTTACCAGACCTCGCATTTCTTTCTTCTCTAAAGCACGTGCTTTCTCAAAGCAACCTCTTCGATTTAGTCCCATCTACAATCATCGGATCACAACCATAGAATCAAAATTGAAACTTTTGAGTTTTGTTGTGGGTGGAGAGGCTATGAGGCTAAAAAGCACAAGCACAGATCTCAGAGACTAGAAAAGTTATCTAGAAAGTATTTACACATTGGACACCAAAAAAATCTTAACATTCCTAGAGGAATTCATACTCATTTCCTTCACGGATAGGATTTTGATCCTACCCACTTAACCAACTTTAGCAGTTTTTTTTTTCTACTTTTTATTGAAAAGTAATAAATTCAAAAGAAAATTCTCATGACTAGATTACCTCTATAGAATCGAGTTCGAGGAGCAAGTTCATGGCTTTGAGAGAAAGGGCTGCGAAATCGACATGACCATGGCTGGAACAAGAGGATTCGAGAGCGTTGAATGTAGATTTGTGGAAGCGAGGTGTTTGAGCTGATTTAAGGTTCTCGATCTACAAACAAGGAAGGAGCGAAAATGGGTTTAGATGACGGTGGCCGCGGTCTGGCAGATGGAGTGACGGGTGTAGTGGTTGAGAAAGGACTTGAGGGATTCGATGCGGTGAAGGAGATATGAGATGGCAGAATGAGTTTGATTAAAAGTCTAATTTTCATTAAAATCCTTAACTTTTAATCAGTTTTCCCTAAATAAAACATTGGGCTTTAATTTAAGTTTTATAAAACTGTAAATAAAAAAAATCCACCTCAGGCGACCAAAGTCTGCCACGTCAATCAAATTTGCTTATGTCACCAAGCTATGCACCACAATTTTTAATGTCGTCCAGCC
This sequence comes from Vigna umbellata, assembly GCF_018835915.1. The sequence continues at coordinate 66,304 of NW_025910086.1, forward strand.
TAATTAACGACGAGGTCCAAATTGATTCAAGTTTTCATAATAAGGATCTAATTGAGACTATTTACAATACAATGACCTATTTGAGACGATCCTACACAAATAGGGACGTCCGAAATGATTAAACCCAAATATTAAAACTGTGAAAATAGTGGCATGTCGTCATGCAGAAAAGACTAGGGCTGAGACAAGCTTTTATAATGTTTGTTATCACTCCTCTACGGGTTGAAGAGTCTGACTAATGAAATACATCGAGTATTGCTTCTTACCTTCTTCCATTACAAGGACTAAACTTACTACCAAGCCTGATACTGTAAGGTATAGAGCCAATAGTTGATTTGGCTAGGGATTATTAAGGACAAGGAGTACTGCAAGATCCTGAAAAGGGGTTTGGATTTTTGTGCCATGCATGGTAAGAAACGGGCTAGAGAAACTAACCTACCATTTAAACTTCATACCTCTTTGAGGTTGGCCAGGCTTCTAATGCTGAGCATAACTTTGCACTTGTCTAGATTGGCCTCTAGGCCTTGTCGGGTTATCATGAAGCTCGAAAACTTTTCACCACCAACACAGAAAAGACATTTTTTTTGGATTTTGCCTCACATTATGGTGTCATACCTTGTCAAAAATAGTTTGTAGATGTGCTAGACAGTCAGCTGCTTTAGCGAATTTGATGACCATATCATCCACATAGACTTCCATTATGTCTCCTATAAGATTAGAAAAGACCTTATCCATTAGGCATTGGTATGTTGCCTTTGCATTTTTCAATTCGAAAGACATGACTTTTTAACATAAGTTAGCTCCTTCTTTCATGAAAGCTATGTTTTCTTTGTTAGGTGGGTACTTTCGGATATGATTGTACCTTAAATATGCATCCAAAAAACTAAGCAATTTGTATCCCGCCATGTTGTCTACAAGTTGGTCAATGCTAGGCCCAAGGTATGTATCCTTTGGGCACGCTTTATTGAGATCGTTGTAGTCAACACATATGCGTCATTTGCCACTAGCTTTCTTTACCATAACAACATCGGTGAGTCATGTAGTGTAGGTGACCTCATGGATGAACCCAACTTTAAGGAGTGTGGTTACCTCTTTATTGATTATAGCTTGGCACTCCTCCCTAAGCTTCACTTTCTTTTAAGCCACGAGTTTAACTTGTGGAAGGATAGAAAATAAATGACATAGGAAAGTTGGGTCAATGCTCAACATATCAGTTGGGATCAAGGCAAATAAGAAAACTTTTTATATCAATTCTAATTATAACCTATATAGAAATTGGAAACGGTGACATTTTTGTAAAAAATAAGAAAACTTTCTATATCGGTTCTAATTATAATATGTATAGAAAGTAGTTTAATATTTTTTTTATTTCCTAAAAAATAAAATACCCAGTCTCCAGTTCCTTATAAAATCCTAGCAACCCCAAATCCCCCAAACTTCCTTCTCTGCCCATAACCTTATGCTCGTGTCATTTTTCTTTCACACCTTGACATTCGACAATACATCATTCATCTACCATCATCACTTATCTCTAGTATCAAAAGCCTAGGTTTTGTGCATCTGTCTTTGTCACCTCGAGCACGCCTTGGGTCTTCTTTGCTCGCACGTCAATACCCTTACCCTTCAACAGGAAACAAGTTCATCTATTCCCTCCCCTTCTTTGTTCCATTATTCATTCTTGTTAGGAATTTATGTTTTGATGATGATTTGGATTTTGATACTTTGTGCATTGAGAAAATTTGTTTTTCACAAATTTTTATTATTATTGTTTCAAAGATTGAGGAAGAAGGGTTTCGTTATTTGAAATACTTTTTTATACCGATTGTGTGTTTAACCAGTATAAAAGGTAACACTTTTTATACCAATTCTAGAAGTGGAATAAAAAAGTGAGAACTTTCTATACTCCTCTACTTCTATACTTGTTCTAGAATCGGGATAAAAAAACCTTTTTAAACACTATAAAAAGTCTTTTTTTCAGTAGCGAATATTTTTGTGACTATTGTATGATCATTGAAAGTCCATATGTTTTTTGTTAAATAATATAATTCCCAATGCAAATATTTATATATTTGCACAATTATATACATATCTATAAATTACAATTTAAAATACATAATTCTTACGAAATTTAAGCTACTTGTCTTGTACAAAAGGAATAAAAAAGATATAAATTTAAGCAATTGAACATTTAAAATTTAGAATCAAATATTTTATGTGAAAAAAAATAAAAATGTTAAAAAAGAGTAGAAATATTCACATGTGGGACATAAAACCTATTTAATTCACTTTAATTGATAATACAACATTTGAACATAATAGTAAAATTGTTATGATAAGAGAACAAATACCTTAGATATGTGAGTCAACTTCATGGATATAAAACAAATCAAACAATTAGAAGAGAAAAAAAGAATGTTTAAGGAAAGAAAGGAAAGAGTTTTAAAATTAAAGACTAAGAGAATAAATATAAGTATGGTATAGCATCTGATCCGATCAGTTAGCTAGATGATAAGTCAGCGCTGGTAACAAACGTGATGGATTAACCGAACGATATATATTCAAGGTTGATCGGTATATTCTTTAAGCTAATGCGTAAGAAGGTGAATTGGGCATGTGATCGTTGGACTGTAATTGGGCCAACATGAATTTAAGGTCCACAAAATACCTATAAATATTGTTAACGTTGGCTAGTTTACAATAACAAATATAAGGGTAAACTACAAAGTTAAGGTTAGCTTAATTGAGTTCTGATACTTAATTGAAGTGCTTTTAGCATATCGGTTCGAACTTGAAGAAATTAAAACAAGTGATTCAGAAACAAGAAAGAAGAGAAGGTGATAACAGAAAAATGTATTTCTCAACCCTACTATAATATATATATATATATATATATATATATATATATATATATATATATATATATATATATATATATATATATATATATATATATATATATATATATATATATTAAACTACTTAATAAACTGCACATATTTTAGTAAATTAAACATAACGGCGGGTATGAAAACACACTCCTATATCCAATTAAAAAAATAGAATATTACCTAGACAATGCAGAATTTTTATTATTAAAACACATATACATTCGAATAATACCATCTATATAACAAAACAATCAAAATAATTTAGTGTGATTTTATCTCCAATCTTCATGGTTCTTCCATAAAATTAAATTTTACATAATTTCTCTTTTATGTGTTTCCTTGTAGTAAAGATGTGAGGAAATTGCATGCGTGGAGGAGGTTGGTGGTTAGTTATTAAGAAATGTAAGAGAAGATGAGAAAAGTGTGTACAGTTGTGAGTGAGATAATTGGCATGTGATGAGAGCGTATAACCGTCCAAACCACCTTCATTTATTGCGAAATGCCCTCACACTATGCGTTGTAAAGCCTAAATTCTGAAAGAGAAAAACCTGTTTTAGCCTCTTACTTTGTACTATGCTATTTCTAGATTCTACAACATCACCAAATGGATTACATCACAAATGATTACAAAATACATCTAGGCTTCATAACAAATTTCTTCATTTAATGTTTATTTCAATATTTTTTTTTATGTTTTAGAGTTTTGAATCACTTTTTTTAAAAAAGATAAAATTTACTTTAAAATATAAACTTAAAGTAATAAATTTTAAGGTTCAACTATTTTATTTATCTAGACTATTATAAAGAATTACGTTTCGTTCTCAAATTAAATTATAAATTATTTTATGAAAGTTATGTAAAAGATCTTCTTTACATTTTCTCTAAGAAATAACATGTGAAGAATATATTATAGTATATTATAAAATTATACATTTTTTATATATGGAAAATACTCTATATGTTAGTTTGTTGAGAAAGGTGTTTTATTTTACTATATCATAAAATGTAAGAAGTAAATGCTTTATAAGGTAAAACACATTTTTTATAATGGCTTAAGAATGAAAAATATTTATAATCTTAAATTTTATCATTTCTAAAGTTACTTTCATTTTTTTTACCAAACAATACAAATTACTTCCATCTTCTTTTTCGATTTCTTCTTAATCAAACGAAAAGACCATGAAAGTTTGGAATTGATGCGTTATAGTATATTATACTCAATCAACAACAAATTAAGTTAAGACGAATTTTAAATTAATTGATATAAAAATAAATAAAATTATCACTTCATCATATTTTTATTGACCACCAATGAAATTTTTATGTGAGAACATTATTTTAACTTCTATAATGATGTTTGATAAATGTATTACATTGTTTGTTATCAAGATATTGATTATAGTAATAATTTTTTTTTCAAAAATCTAATAGATAAATGTTTTTATCGAGATTCGAAACATGATCTTTGGACAAATGATAAGATTTAAGTGAATCGAAATATTCTTATGTATATTTTTTAGGGCTTGGAACACATGTAAAGATCCACCTGCAAAAGACTTTCTGACGCTCAAGTCAATAAGAGAGTTTAATTTGTTTTTTAGTAAAAGAGAGTGAGTATGTCCTGGTGAAATATCATGTTTATTTATAGGGCTTATGTGCCCTATGACTTATGTGATAAAATAGGTAAATATCGAGGTTAGTATCAAATAGTAACAACTTATCGCATATATGATAATTAACAGATTAATAATAATGTGACATTTTACCTAATATACCATATATTTCTAAATATATGGTATTAAGGAGTATCATGACATAATCAAACTACCAAAATTTTGCCACATATACTATTAATACATGATGATTTCTCTAACAAATATCACTTAGAATATTATTTAACCACTTTAGGTCATTAATGTTGAATGAGCCTTGCTGAGCCAAAATACTTATTATATTTGTTGGACTAGGTATATACATAAGCCCCTCAATCTCAAAAGTTTGATTAGTGTAAAAAAGGAATGCTTGTTGCAACTATAACTAGCCCTTTGGTCTTGTTGTAGTCGACTTCATGTTGGCATGTAGACGGGCTATGTGGTCGGACTTTTTGTTGTCTTTTTTATTTTACAGGTGGATTAGCTATTTGGCCGAGCTATGGGTGATCATCTTTGACTTTGTTGAACTTAGTGTTGTCTTGTGTGTTATTGGGGCATGCTTAAACTTGTGCTACCAACTTAGGTAGGCTTGGGTGTTGCATGAGCTAGCTTAACTTATGCTACCTTTTAGGTAGGCTTGAGTATCGTGTTTGCAGACTTTCATTATTGTCTAGGTAACTTGGTGCCCCGTTTGAATGCTTTCTTTATGTTACTATCTAAGTAAATCTAGTGTCACATTTGTGGAATTTTGCTACCGTCTAGGTAACTTGATGTCTCGTTTAAAGGTTTTGTTTATGTTATTGCTTGAGTAACTCAGGTGCCATATTTGTGGGTTTTTGCTACTATCTAGGTAACTTGGCCTCGTTTGAGGGCTTATGTTATCATATGGATAACTTAGGTGCCACATTGGCAAACTTTAATTAATGCTATCGTCTAGGTAACTCAAGTGTCGCATTTGTTGACTTTATTACTATCTAAGTAACTTGGATGTCGCACTTACAAGCTTTTGTTAAGCTTTTCTGTTATTATAATCTCCTTTCTGATAATGTAATATCCTCCAATTATCTTCTAAATAATCTAATATCTTCAAGATATATTTGATTGTTGTGGAGATCTAAAAAATTTGAGAATATCTTTTCTAAATTAAAAAAGATTTGGCAAATATTATCTTTTGATATTTACTGATATAGTTAAATAAGATAATTATTCAACAATATCAAATAAAATATCTTAAGATATGTTCTCCGCAAATTACCTTTTATCATAAACATTTATCAATTATCAAAGCATTTTTTATAGAAAAAATAAATAAAACTACAAGATCCAATTATTGTTGTTTGTTCTCTCTTCTTGGCTTAGCCAAATTTCTTCACTTTTTCATGCTATGTTTAGATTGACTTCTTGTGATGTTGATTATTTGTTATTCTTGGATTTATCTTTGTGATATCATGAAATTTTGAACCAATTTATTTCCATACCTAAATGAACTCAACTTAGCTGCAACTGTACTAACACACCTCAAAATATCCAAAGAACATTTATGCAACTAAAAAGTTATTTTTAACATGTTTTTAGTATCTCATGCTAAATAAAACCAATTATAAAAAATCCTAATTAAAATATTCTATTAGAGTATAAAAAAATTAAGAATCAAATGTTAAAGGCTAAATGAGACATAAATATACACTCATCAGGTTTGTTCTTGATTCAAGTACTTGAGGAGTGGTGCAACGAACCTTCTTCTAGAGAGTTCCCCATTTTACAAGGTGTAGAATGTCGCTGCCTATATATGGACTGTGCTTTTATTGAGTCCACGGGCAACATGTCTAAAGTTAGATAACTCAAGATGAGAGTCATCTAGCTCGGTGAGGTCGAGGAGATCTCAAGTATGTCCTCTCAGTCCTGACTTAACGTTGGATGGGTCTATTGGATGGGAGTTTTGTGCATGTTGAGTTTCTAAGAGTTGGCTGCTTTGGATAGCAAATTAGCCCTATCATTTTCTTCTCTTAGCACATGGTTGATCTCGAACTCACAAAATTGTTCTGAAAGGTTCTTTACCATATGGAAATATATTTGTAAAGAGGGCTTCTTAGTATAATAAATTTCTTTTACTTGGCCTATGACGAGCTGGGAATCGTTATAAAAAAATAACTTCTTCACTTCAAGCTCATGGGCTAGTTGTAGCCCCGATGATCAGGGCTTCATACTTTATCTTATTGTTGGACGCACTAAAGTTAAAGTGGATGACTTGTTCTAACATAAGATCATTGAGCCCTTCTAGAATAATGTTAGTGTCATTTCCTTTCTTATTATAAGACCCATCAACACTTAAAGAACATCATGTGATTTACTTTCGTTGGCTAGGAGCTCGGTGAGGAAATCTGCTAGAATTGCGAATTCATTGGTTCTCTGTTTTGATATGTGAGTATAAACTTAGAGCATTCCATCGTCCAAAACATCATTTGTCCTACTAGTTTTGGATTCTATAAGATTTGCGTGATAGGATTCCCAGGTTTCAAGTTTCTCTAAGTATGACATCCATATTAGAATTCAAGGGAGTGTGGTGGTTGTGCCAAGATGTGGCTCAACCATTGGCATTGCCCTTCTTGTTATTGCCCCCATCAAGAGGTTGGGCTTATTTAATCTTTTTAGTCTGCTCTCTTCAATATCTATATATTTGGCTATTCATTCCCTTAGATAATCCATTTTATTCAACCTCTCTATGAAGAGGGGGTTGTAGAAAGGTCGGGGATGAAGACCATAGATCAAAGAATGCATGATCACAAACGGGGTTGTTAGGACAAAATCATATGTAAGACTAAAATGTATAAACGCTCTCATAGTTTTGAAGTTTAACAAAACAACAATAACGAAATGAGTATGTAAAGATGATATCACTAGGATATCAGAATAGCTAAGATATAAATGATAAATAAAATACTCTGAAAACCAAGTAACTTAGGAAAGTCTTAGAAAATCACTTTGGCATAGATTGGACGTAACACTTAACGATTCCTAGCTTAAACATAGATTGCTACATGCAAAAGTTATACTATACCAGACAGTAATCAGTCAAACTCTCAATTTTGTTAAGAAGGTAAAAGTGTCTAGACAATGTTTTTGGAAAGCACCTTGAAAGTCTCATTTAATATTCTAGAAATTTGTGATAGAAGACAACATGCTAAGCGCACTTGCTAAATAGGGCAGAACCTAAAAGCGTTTATACAGAATAGACGATACCATAAGCTAAACGATCTACTTCATCCAACGATGAAGTCTTCAATCAATGCTTAGTATCTTAGTGAAAAACTTAAATGATAAAACCTACCCGAATGATAGAAAATGTAAAACTCTCTTTGTAGTTTTGAATAGACATTAAATGCCATTAAATGTTGAACATTCAAAGAAAACAAAAGTTATAAGAGAAAAAGCATATATGTTGCATGCAAATCTACTCTACTTTGTGTAGATTTCCTATTACACGCATCCACCTACTCCATCTGATACAAATCAAAAGTGAACGTTAAGAACAAAGAAGACATTAACGGAATGTCCTCTCCATCCGAAGTCATGCCAGAAAAATAGTACAACCTACTTCTATCAAAGTACTGAAAAAGCAAACTTACTTTGACAAGTTACTTTAACCAACGGCTACAAATACAAAAAGACTGAGAAGATTCAAGAATCAAGGCCAAAGCTTTGTCTAACGAAAATATTTTGAAAAGCCTTTAAAGAGAAGATGATTTGAAGAAAGAATCAAGAGAATAACTTACGAAGAGAATAACATACAAAAAGAAAAATAGAACAAAAAAATATCGTCAAGAGAAAATCACAAAAGAGCTCAAGAACTCAAAGAAAATATATGAGAAGAGAAAAAGGTCAAGTCTATAAACATTCTCAAGCTTCATTGTTATATAAGCTTATTTTTATAAGAAGAGAGAGAAGAGAGAAAAACACTTAGCGAGTTTATAGATTGAATTGTACTGAACATATATCCTCTATTTGAGAGTAATCGTCAAAGACTGGTAAGCAATCTGACTGATTGCACATTCTGAAGAGAATTCAAACATCTGTTGATTAACTCAGGTGAGTTAAAGGATTACTAGGCAACGTTTTAGGTTGATAGCAGGATTGTCTAGTGGAATCTAGAAGTGGGATAAACTCAACCAAATAATGTATCAGGTGGATACGAAGAACATCTAGGGATACTAAGAGTGGTGAAGAATACTATGCAATCAGGAATGGAAGAAATTCAACTAGTCAGGGTAAAAGGTGTTATTCATTGACTAAGGATACTCAGAGTGGTGAGAAATTGTAATCTTCTTGAAGATTATAGCGGAACCCTCTAACGTCTTAGAGGAGACTGGGCGTAAATTAGTGGAGTGAACCAGTATAAAAACGACAGTGTGCTTATTGCTTTGTTCTCTTAAATGTTTATCTTACAAAACCTGCAATTGCACTTACTTTTGATATAAATTCTTTCTCTATTAAACAATTTGTTATTGAAAAGGAAGTCTCATTAAAACGTTGTAGCATAAATATTCTAACAATTGAAAGCACTTGAAAAGATCTTATTATTTTCCAACGTCGAGCATTTGCGAAAAAATTTTCCATTAACATTATTCATTCTGCTTGCCTCCCCCCACCCTTTCTAGTGTTTTCCAAGTACTTCAAGAGTATGGTTTGGGATCCTAGCTGTTGCGACGGTGAAACTTTCCACGAAGTGTTTGAGGGTCTTGTTCTCTCCCTACCATGTGTACTTTAGAGTGGTCGATCTGGTGGGCATTGTCTTGTGATCAACGAACCGGGCTCTAAACATGGTACTTAACGCGTCAAAAGAGTCCATCGAGTATGAAGGTAGCGTGTAGTACCAATCCAAGGTTGGTCCATCTAAGGTGGTAGGAAAATATATGCAGAACACCTTCTTATCCTGGGTGTGAATACTCACTTAGATCATATAGGCCTTCATATGGGTTGTTGTGTTAGTTTTTTGTCGTACTTAGGAATGTTGATGAGGATCCCCTTTAGGATGCTGGCCTAGGATACTTCTAGCATGAAATGATGGAAGTTGTCGATATTAGGTAGGCATAAGTAGTTGGCCTTATCTTGGAAATTCAGATGTTAAGGATGTGTTTGGGAAGTTTGACGTCTTTCCTGGTTTACCCGTCTGTTGGAATGTCTAGTAGAGTTATTTGATCCCACTGATTCTCCATCATGGCGTGAGTTGTGGTGCCTCCATGAATCACGATCTCATCTTGAGTGGCTAGCTCGACCATAATTCTCCCTATTCTTATGTCGAGTTGATTTGCTTCAAACTCTTCAGGATTTATGCCAAGCAGATCGACTATGACTCACTTGGGAGTCCTGTCAGGGTGATGGGATAAGGTCTACCTAGGAGTTGTGCAAGCCTTCCTCTTGACAGCTTCCCTGGCGCACGAGAGTTTAGCTCTTACTGCAATGCCAATGAGTGACAGATCTAGACTTACTGACTGATGAGTTTTTCTCCAAGGACGAGGATGTGGAGGTGGCTTCTCGTTTTGCAAGATGGTAAGCTTTTTGTTCAAAACCTAGAAGTCTGCCTAGTGTTGGTTTTGCAAGGCTTTGAGTTCTTCGTTGTAGCGCTTGCATAGTTGCTCGTTCCATTGGATCAGCATACACATCTAATTCTGAAGGTTTGTCACTAGGTTGGACTCCATGTTGTGTGACAATTAGGCTTGGCTTTGAGTGGTAACCATGAAAGAGTGAGGCCAAGACAAAGTTTTATCGGGGCCCCACAGTAGGAGCCAAATGTTCTTATCGGGATCCAAAAGATGGACCTTTGGATAGGTGACAAGATCTTAGTGGATTGGAGAATCCTGATGTATGCTCCTAAGAGTTTGGAACACATGGAAAGATCTACCTGCAAAAGACTCTCCAATACTTAAGTCAATAAGAGATTTGGATCTTTTTAGTAAAAAATAGTGAGTATGAGAGAGTAAGTACTTCTTGATAAAATACCATATGTATTTATAGGGTTTATGAAAATTATGACTTATGTGATAACACAGGTAATATTGCGGTTGATATTAAATAATAACAAATAATTAGTAGAATAATAATAATGTGACACATATATTGTTCATATACCTTATGACTTACATGATATATTGTATATTCCTAAAAATATGGTATTAAGGAATATTTTGAGATAATCAAATTACCAAAAATTGTTAACATATAAAATTAATGTATGATGATTGCACTAACAAATATCTCTTAAAATATTATTTAACTATTTTAAGTCAATAATATTAAATAAACCATGTTAAGTCATGTTACTTAATATATTTATTGGGTCGAATATATGTACAACAAACTATTTCTCTTAACAAACTATTTCTCTTTTAAATTATCATTGTAGTTGAGCAAAATTATCTTTAGATACTTTTAGTGGAAAAAAATATAAATAAAAATTAAATCTTTCTAAAATAAAATCAAGTTTATGCATAGATAAATAAAATATCATAAAAAATATTTAAGATAGGTTTTATAGCTTTTTTTAATCATATAAAATACTAGTTGTTCATACAAAGGAACTTTCACAAATTAATTTAAATATTTCTCTTTTTCCTTAAAACTATTTAGAACGAAATTTGTCTAGAGATATTTATATTTACGGAGAAGACTTAAAGCAAAATCTTTGGTTAGAATGTCCGAACTCAGACTATATTAGAGACATATTGATTTTGAATAAAAGTCTTTTATTTTATTTTCTATATATCTTTCACAATTTACATACATACGTGCATCACATCACTCTCGCCATTTATCCAATATCATGCCTGATGGTTTAATCACTATATTTTGTTATGCCGCTTCATCATTGAAGGAAGAAACCTTTATTTGCTTATAATTAATCTTTATAAGAAATTTTGATTAGTTATATTTAATATGTTTCTCCTTTTGATTAATTTGTAATTTATAAATCTCGAATTGAAAAAAAAAAAGAATTATGTACCATTCAGAACATCAACAAGTTGGTTGGTGATGTCAATTTGTTACTGCTTAAACTTTTGTTTAAAAAATGACATGTAATTAGGAAAACAAAGAAATAACCCCTTTAACTAAATCATTGAAGGAGTAAACACAATGAACAACTGACAATTATTTTTGTTTTCTAAATTCAATCAAACCATCCAAAAACACCATAAAACCGATCATGATTTTATTAGAAATTCAAGTTTGGGTCTCACACACTAAGTGAAAATAACAAAATTGAGTTAATATATAATAAAGAAGACCTAAATTAATAACTTTGGCTAAAAAATTATGTTTCTTCCACCTAACATTATGTTGTTATTCTTTGGAAATCATCACTTTATAGTTTAGATTGTACAATAATATTTTTACCCTTTTCTGAGAGTATTCGACAAGGGTGAACAACTTTAGCATAACCATTAGAGCTTATTGCTTACTCTACCCCTACAATTACTAATTGCACTTTTATAATAATAGGAAAAGACTCAAGCATCCTCCATTATCACTTGCTGTTTCCATCATCATCGTTATTCCAGAAAAAAAAATTATTTTATTTTTTTATTTAATTAAATTAAAATTTTAAAAAAATTTTTTAAATTTTTTTCAAAAAATTTCCCAAATATGTATTTATTTCAGAGGATAAAATGGTTATTTTGAAAATTTGAAGAGGTACGAAACGACATTGCAAGAGTGCAGGAGGTAAAAGCCGACCTTTAGGTACCCTTCATCCTATATAGGGAAAGACAAATCCAACAAGTGATTGTAGAAAATTGTAGCTTAATTCAATATTAATGTGAATGATTATTGTCTTCTCTACCATCCTTTGTTGGAAATTACTTCTTGCACCCTATTATTTTCTTCCTACGCCCTATTACTTTGGAATTGAGTTTCCGGAACATAATAAATTATTCTGGAAATCAATCTACCATTCCTTTGTTGAAAATACATTTGCCTCCTTTGTTTCTTACATCATCTATTTCTTTTGGACCACACAAATTATTGTCTTGGAAAGCTTGCATGTTGCTTTTTATGTTGGCATTTATGAGACTGAGAGATGCAGATAAAGGTATCAGTAAAAGTACATGCTTAGTTTATTCCATTGTAAGTGAAAAGACCTTAGAAAACAAGTACACACCCATTACTAAATGTTTAGAAGATCTTATTTGCACAATCCTTATTTATGAATTAAGAAATAAATAAAATATAAAAAATCATTCACAAACTCACGTATATAGTTTCTTATAAATTATCGGAATTTTTAAAATGAAATTTATCTCTACATTTCAACTGAAAAGTCCTTTTTTCCATTTAGAAAATCAAGTGCCCTCACTATCTAGCAATTATGTGCTTTAGGTGTAACAATGATATCAACCGAAATCTTAATTGTTTTTGTAGACCTAAACATTCTCTCGGCCGAAAACAAATCTAATATCTCAAAAAGTTATGGTATTCATGTAAAGATCAGACATCTGACATTTTTTATGCATACTTTCGACGAAATAGTTAAGAGACACAATTATCTCATCAACCATGCTGCAACATGTCATTCAACATCTCATTCAATATTAAGCTAAAGAGAACATAAACTAATTCGCAAATTTTGGCCTTTGATGTTGAGTTCAGAACAACAAATTACTTCACAGCCGATGATTGAAGCACGTTCTAAATTGTTAGACAAGTAAAAGATATGGCAGCTCCCAAGAGAAGAAATTAACAGGTAACTGGAAGCTGCCAGGGATATTAACTCCGATAATTCATAGATCCGCTAGAATTCCAGTATAAAATGATGGTTACAATTGTTATTATGGAGCCATACTTTGAACCTTATCATCAGGCGTCACTAGCATATAATCGGGTCCATTCCTTCGCTGCAGATTTCAAAGCCACATTTTAATGAGAACATGAAATTGATGCCACCATTATCAGCTAATTCTTTATAAATCTCAAAAATATACCTGTTTCAACGGCCTCGGCCTCATTAGATTTCCAATGCTTGGCAATGTTTTCAGAAAGTGGATCATCTGGGTTTGGTGCACTCAATAGAGCTTGAATGCTAGAAAATGCCAACAACCTCGTATTATTTTATTACTCTTTCCAACTGATAGCAGATTAATAAAATAGTTTCCATTGACTTGCCCCACAACCTTCCCCTTGCTGTGTGGCATTCTAGTTTGCCATGACAAGAGCTAACCACCCCACAACATTTACTATTTCTACTGTTTCCTGTTCCTAAATATTTTTCATACAGGAAAAATTGAAAACAAAAAAATTAAAAAATAAAAGTTCATTTTTATTGTTCTTTTACAAACTTTTGAAAACAGAGAATAAAATAAAAACAGAAAACATTCTGATTCAAAAAAATTAGTCAAAAGTATGAAGGGGCACAGACAATTACTTGATTTTCACAACAAAAGTCTGACCAAAATAAAAACAAAAAATTATTCTTCCATACCGGCAGAGTGATTTAGTATAAGTTTTCCAGTTTGCAAATCAGTATTCTTCTGTATAATCATGATCACATGTTTTAGGAAAAAAAATTACAGTTTTTTAAAACCAACAAGTATTAGGCCTATCAAACTTCAGAATAAACTACCATCTAATAGCCTCAAGATAACAATACCTTAATAGAACAGTACGAATCTGAAGAGCAGGACTCCACTTGTCTTTCAGAATATCAAGACATATTCTGCCAAGCTAAGTCAACAAGAATATGTGAGAAAAATAACTACAGTAAAAGAAATGATAATTTAGGGAAAGTAAAATGCACCTTATCAATGTTTGGATGATATATTTTTGTTAAAAACCGAACCTGTGAAAAGCAATGCACATTTAAAACCATAATGGTATCAAAAACAATAAAATAAGAGGACACATGCCTTTCAGATTCCTGCTCAAGAGAACCACCATGAAACAAATAAACAGAAGAGCTGTAGGTATACCACTTCCTATAGTGAACTTACAGTACAACAGGACCTCAGACCTCAAAGGAAAGCTCCAAATAGAATAGGTTTCTTTAAGGCTTGTATTAAAGCCTAATTAGTGTAGGGTTTTTCCTTGCTTAAGTCATCCCAAACCATGTGAGTGTATGTGCCATGTGTCGTACTTCCATTGGAGAGGATTTAACTTTAGTAGTGACCACATGGCATTCTAGGAATGGAGAGGATTCTCCTTAGTTAATGGCCACATGTCCTTCCCTCATTCGAGATGATTTGTGGACACTTGTCCACTCCTTAGAGGGTCACTTTCTCAGCCAAGTTGTGTAGGCATGAAAAGTTTTGGGTTTTAGGGTTTTTAGGAGACACCCTTAGCCTAAAAGTTGAGGTGTCCCTCTCATGTATTCATCTTTGTTGTTGAGTAATGTTAAGATGTCCATTTTTGGCCATAATACTCATCTTAGATCAAGACTAGAACAACCCATGAGACCCCTTTAGTCACATTCCTCTTAGAGTTAGTCTAACCTCTGTTTTAGCCACCAAACACCACACCAACACTATATCACCAACTAAGGCCGTGAGTCTTCTTCCACTTCCAACCATAGTTTCTGCAACCTTGTCCCTTTGCCCACCATATTCCGCACCAACTTCACCTAAGGAACCAAACCCCATAGCCTCTCTTCTAGTTTTGGCTCAACCTAGCTAGGAGGTTGCTATCAGGTAGTGATGCCAGTTTTCTGCACAGCCAACCTACATCTGCACTTGACTGTGGTGCATCATGAATTATTGGAGCTATTACAAGGTAGGGACTTGAGTTCCAAAATAGAATGTGGAGATAATAGGGCTCTCCAACTACTATTGCTATCTTTCGTGGTGTGGTTCTTCCATTCTTATTATGAATCTTATCACAATAAACCAAACATCTTAAATTATAATCAACTAGACAGCTAAAACTTGATAATTTAGTTTTTCATTTTGGAGTACAGGAGTTCAGCAGAAACATAATAGCAAAGGAATACGAAGATGCAGTTGAAAAGAATAATATTACATAAATACCTTCGGAGCAGCCATTGGATATTCTTCTGGCAAAAATAGTTCTAACTTAAATACTCCTCCTAGTAATACAAACAATAAAACATGTTAGTCAGTATGAGCAGGAAGGACATATTTAAGGAAACAATGGAATTATAAATATCGTAACCATCAGAGAGATATTACAAAATAAGTAACGCAATAACCATCCATTATTCCCAAATGTAGGATAGAGAAAGAAGTAACTAACATCTGATCTACAAAAAAAAAAAAACTACTGCTTTACTTCAATGTTGCAAACATTGTGGTCAACATCTTACTTGGGATTGGCAGAGGACGGCAAAAGATACTGAATATAACAGAAATCAAAGAATACAATAAAAGAAATCAGAAAAGATATCTCAAAGAAAGGCCAGAAGAACCCAACAGAACATATAAAAAAGACCATAGTTTGTTAAAAACAGAATAGAGGTAAAATCACCCCTTGATCGAGAACAAAACAGATGTGTAAATAGAAAAGGTTTTGGGCAAACTGCAATGAAAGAAGAGGAGGAAGGTAGAGCCCCAAGTTGAAGTTGGACACTGCAGGGCCGTGATAAGGGTCTTTTATTGAAGCAATAAAAGAGGTTGGAGAGAGCAGAGAGATTGAGACTAAGAAGTAATTAGAAAATGGGATATTAAGGTTAAGAAACTGGATTTGGGTGAATCAGGTTATGCAACCGGACCCAGAAGACCCAAATCACATGACTCCACAATCCTGATTTGATCACACATCAGTCCTACTATAATCCCACGCAGGAGTGATCTTATGGGCTACTCAGCTTGGTCAAGGGTAAGAAGATTGTAAGATTGTGTAAGCTTACAATTTAGATTGCAATCTTGACAGCATTGGTTGCAAATATAACCATAATCAGAATATACAGAATTCAAAGAAAACCACCCATCCTCAGAGGTAAACTACAATTTATGCTTTCCTTTTTCATTATACTATTTTGGCAGGGAAAGTTTCAAAAATTCAAGATCTTGTAAATACAATCAAGCATAATAACATGGAACAAACAAGACTAAATAAGAATAAGTGATTATGCCCTTAAAAGCCAAAGGTTCTAAATCTTGTTACTTGATAACCATAGAAAGAAATTCAATTAAAAAAGAGATGCAACATGCAAGTATACAGAAACAATTCCTCAACGGGAGTTTAAATCTCTACTAACAACTTCAATCGGAACACAAGTAAACATTCCAAATTGAAAACAAATCACAATGAGTATTGTTAGATATATTAGATTATTAGATATCTTATATATCTTATCTTCATCTTTAGTTAGTTTGTTATTATTTTTTATTTGTATTTTGGACTTAGCCCATATTTCTTCTATTATAAATAGAGTACTCTATGTGTGTATTCAATACAAGGGAGATTAATCCTATACTTAATTTTACTATATTCAACAAGTACATAGAGTACCCTATGTGTGTGTATGTAACAAGCTTGCTACATACAATTTGTATACATAAGCTTGACAGAAAGTGTTAGATATATTAAATTATTAGATATCTTATCTTTATCTTTAGTTAGTTTGTTATTATTCCTTCTTTGTATTTTGGCTTAACCCATATTTCTTCTATTACAAATAGAGTTCCCTACGTGTATATTCAACACAAGGGAGATTAATCTTATAGCTAGTATTACTATATTCAACAAGTACATAAGAGTAGAGACCCTTTTCCTAAAACCCAGCTTGTAAAGTTGCATGAGTTTATGATCTCAGCACCTTATTTCAACTTAACTAAGCAATGAATTTAATCTTTTAGCATACTCAGTGGAATCATGATGGACTCAGTTAACTCAGCCAAACTTGTAACTTCATGATAGAGTTTAAGTTTTTTTATTTTGTTTTTAAGTTAAACAATACATTGAGGAGAAAGAATGAAACGTTATTAGGGTTCTTCTGTTAGTAAAGCTACCCTCTTAGTTGTTAGTGTTTCTCTCATCTTTTCTCTTTCTTTGTTCACAATGGCACTTCATAGGTTTGAACATGAGTATGGGAGGTATAAACTATAATCAATTAAAATTATAATAAAGAATAATAATATTAAAAAAAATTAAAAATATATAATATGATAAACTAATAACTATAATACTGTAAAAACTAAAAAATTATTTATAACATTATAAATATTAAATTATTATGTATTTATAAATATTTTAAAATATTTTTACAAGTTTACAATCTGAGTTTACGTAAACTCAAATTTACGAAGCTCCAAAAGTTTATGTAAACTCTCGAATTTGACAACCTTGATTACTATTTCCTAATTTTGCAACTCCTATACAGTCAGCACCATCTTACTATCGAATATGTCTTAATGTTAATCAAATTCAGCAAAGGGCAATACAAGTGCCTGCTCAATTGCTTAGGATTAAAATAATAGATATTGAGTGGAAAAACAGGACACGTTAGCTATTCATAGCTATGGTAGAAATGTTAAAAGAAACTACTTGTCATGAACTTATGTCTTATTTGATGTTGTTTGAACTTATTTAGTGGCAATGAACCACTAGACTTGTTGCCTTATTATTGAGATTTACAGTTTTGCATTATTGTGGAATTATAATATTTGATCATTATGTTATTTATAGGTATTTTAATAACTTTTTATATGAAATCTTAATGAGAAGAATTTACGGACCTCTCACGATTTTTCGTAAATTCTCTAGTTTCATAACCTTAGTGAGCTATGATACACAGATACAATGTGTATCTTCGACAATAAGCCTCTAAAATAAGCGGATAGAATATGTGACCAATATAAAAGCTCTTAAAGAATAATAAATAAATAAATTTAATTCTGTGCAAATTCAAATTAAAATCACATTTCTTAAAAATTGCCAAAGTAAAAAAAATAAATCATCCAGTGAAGTACCTTAGAGTATCAGTATCATATATGAAATGGATACATGAAACCAATTCAAGGTGCATTACAGGTAATAAGAAACATGCTGCTCAGAGACCTTGTAATTTCATGCTTTGTAAAATATCACAAAAGGTACACACAAAAGAACTACCAGCAAGTAGCCCACAAATAGAGTAATAGTTTGTTTGGTTTTGCAAGTACACCACAGGCAGAATAATAGTTTGTTTTGATAGGCAAACAGGTCAGAACCACAGGAATAGTTTGGTAGGTTGGTTTGGCAAGTAGGCCACAAGTTCATTAACAGTAATCTGTCTGACTTGGCAAATAGGCCATAACTAGAGTAATAGTGTGCTATCTTTTAGCTTGTTTGATTTTGCATTTTCCAAGCCAAAATCCATCTCTTTACATGATTGAATGTTTCAAATCATAATTGGATAACTTTTAATCTGAAACAAGTTAGGTCATGAATGTTGAAGAGAAGCAACAATAACACTGGGGGTTTGGAGTATTAGAGAGAACAACATCAACTCTACCTATTTATATTCACTTTTTCAGATCACTTCGATTTATATTCATACCAACCAAATCATTTTTATAAAATCATCTAAAACAAACATCGCAAACACCCACCCAAACACATACTAAAGCAAGAGAGCATGGACTGAAAAAGTAAAACTAAAGGGACGAAATTTTCATGGCAAAATGACATTCCCAGAAACTGTAGAACACAATTGCTTACATGAATTTTCCAGATACTTTCTAATTCCTAAAAAACACTTAACCAAATCTAGAGGAATTTTTTTCCCACATTACTTGTAAGTATAATTTAAAACAACAATATATATTTGAATTATTAGAAGGTAGAAAATTATGCTGTCAAACCCAAAACTACCTTCGTAAGGTGACTGGGTTGGTCCCAGGATCATCACATTGAAATATCTCATATTGTCTTCAGATGGGGACGCACTAATTCCAGGTGCTGCATCATAAGATCATCATAATATCAGAAACTGATAAAACAAGTAATCAGCAGAATGAAAACAAAAGCATGACACATCACGACCCTTGACTTGAATCTTTATCTAGACCATTAAATTACCAGGGTAATATCATTCCATATATCTAAGACGACACTAAATTAAGCTAAATAAATACATCAGTGCTACCAATTCAACTAAGGACGAGCTCTATAGCAGTACAAGAAACTGAGAACAAAACTTTAATATAAACAAACAAAGGTAAAGTTTGGAACGATCAGTTACCTGGCTCACTGAGCAAACGCTGTGTTTCCTGTTGAAATAAAGAATAAAAAAACGTTTAAAACATCTACATAGATCGAAATTCAAATATAAGAATTTAGAAACCCAGAAATACGGTTCATTTCCAACGAATATAAAAAGAAAAAGGGTAGTTGAGTCCCCGATATTTAGCTCCTCAGACGTTTCAAATTTCATGCGTTTTTCAACTTTTTTTCATTCTAGTCGCCACTGAATTTAAGCAATAGGGAAATTTTCGGAAATCCACACGTGATAACACAGGGCAGGGAAGAAACAGAAAATCCATGACTGGAATTCGACTTTCTTCCATTTTATCAGCCACCGAGCGAATCGATTAGAGAAAACTGAAACTGATATTAAAATCGGGATATCAATGAGGAAATGGATGCGAACCTTGATGATTCTTCGAGGGAGATTGCTGTTGGCCATTGTTGAGCTGGATTGAAAAGCGTGCAATAGGGTTTCTAGAGAGAGGAAGAGAGAGTTTCTCTCACTGGCATTGATATACAAAGCACGCGAACGGTTTTAACTTCATTTTCAATTCAGAAAACCCTTAATTAAGATAGAAGAAAGTATTAAAATGAAAAAGGAAGGTTTAATGGTCTTTTTAATAATTATTTATTTAAATTTAATTTTCTTCACTAACTAAAAATAAAATAGAGAATCCATTTTTTTAATAATTAAAAACATATCAATGTAATTGTTATGGGATCATCTTTTTCAACTACTACTAGAATGTTAAAACGGATTTCGTCGATTTAAGTTTAACCGTCCTTCACACTTTCACTTCTTAGCAGCATGGAATTTTATGTTTATTTTAAGTATAAATCTTCCTTCTAAATCGATCGGGGTATCAAAGGTACTTCAGTACTTAAATTTAGTAATTAATGTAAAACGGGTCAAACGGGTCAGAATAAAGTTTTAAATTCAAAATTAATGTGACCACCTATCTCTTATGTTTTCCTTCTCGCCAAACAGTTTGGAAAGCATGTTTGCTCGGTATTTTCCTCTTTGTGTTTTATTTCGAGTGCTTCGAACTCTTTAATCAACACTGAGGCCTTGTGAAAGTCTTTGACCTGGAACTTGTCGTTCATCTGATCGACCATCGATTACGAATTTGTCCAACATGTCAATCGTCGGACGCGGATATCTTTTGCCAACTCCAAACCTGCCACCAACGCTTCATACTCCTCCTAGTTGTTGGAGGCCTTGAATTTGAACACGAGGGAATGTTTTAACAAGAACCCGTTTAGTCCTTCTAGAACTACATCAGCACCTCCTCCGCCTCTACCGAAGGCTCCATCTACATACAAGTTCTATTCAGGATTGAGTGTGGCGTGGGGTAGTTTGATCATGAATTTCACTAAGTGTTGCCCCTTGGTGGATCCTCTGGCTTCATAGCGCAATCCAAATTCGGATAGCTCTACTACCTAGACCACCATCCGTCCAGCAAGGTCAAGCTTTCTCAAGATTTTGGATATAGGGTGGTCCGTCCGAACCACAACTTGGTGGCTCTGGAAATATGGCCTTAACCTTCTGGTTGCATTTAACAAGGCGAGTGCGACCTTGTCCACCTACTGGTACTGAGTCTCCACGTCTTGAAGCACTCAGCTAACAAAATAAATAAGCTTCGGCTCAAGGTTCTCCTGTAACAATATTGCGCTGATCGCTTTCTCTTACACACCCAAGTAAAGTTGGAGCTTTTTATTGGCTATCGACTGGATCATTACGGGCGGACTAACCAGGATGGCTTTCACCTCCGTAAACACCTTCTCGTAATTATCATCCCACTTCTCCCCCAAGCCCTTTCTCATCTTCTTCAAGATCAGTCGGATTCGCTCGGCCAACTTTGGGATGAACCGTGACAATGATGTCATTCGCCCTACTAGTCTCTATACTTCCTTCAGGCATGCCTTGTTTAGATCTGTGTAGTCTGTACACATACGCCACATCCCGTCCGACTTCTTGACCATTACCACATTCGCTAGTCATGTCGTATATGTCACTTCCCCCACAAATATTGTTTCTCTCAGCTTGTTCACCTTATTCTCCATTGTTCGCCTCTTTTCCTCTCCCATTCGCCTTTTTTTTTTGGGCGACTGGTCGGGCTTCCTGAAACAAAGACAATTTATGAGAGATGATTGAGGGGTGAATCCCCGTCATGTCAGTTGTCGTCCATGCGAAGAGGTCCCAGTTTCGTCTTAACACTGCCACTAGTTCTTGTTCGGTCACCTCCTCCAAACCCTTAGCCAACATCGTTATCTAGGTCTCATACCCACCTAGAATAATTGGCTTATCTTCCCCTTGAGGCTCCATCTGGTCCTCGGTATTGGTTCGCGGATCCAGGTCCTTCATTGCGACTTCAAAACACCGCACCTTCCTAAGAGGAAGATAGGGGCGTATCTTCAAACCGGTCACATAACATTTACGCGTCGTCTTTTAATTTGCCCGGACGGTACATATTGTTCCCTTGTCGGAGGGATACTTCATTGTGAGATGTGGCGTGGAGACGATGGCATCAAAAGCGTTCAATTAGGGATGCCCTAACAACACGTTATAAGACGTGTTGGCTTCTACCAAGAGATAACAAATTCTCCTTTCCTCACTTTCTCATCCTGTCCCAAGTCGTGTTCGAAACTCCACATATCCTTGAGTGTCCACACGTCTCCTGCGAAACCTACTATCTATTCATTGTATGGCACGATTAGATCCTCTTACAGGTCCATATTATACAAGATGTTGTAGCCCTTGGTCTTCCAAAAGGTTGGGGAATTGAAACTCATAAAACTTGTACGAACCCAATCTAACATATTTGTAGGAGATAATCTTCTTCTCTTTCCAGAATTAAGAAAACTCTTCATGCTTCTCCGTGTAGGAGGTTCATCCATCAATGTTTGTGGGTCAAGGGGCTCGAGGACGAGCAAAGGAAGAAGCCTGAATTCTTCTTCTTGTAGGTATCTTTCTGCAAGCATCAACCATTGTTTTTGGAAGGTATAAAGAAGTAAGAAGAAGAGAGTGCAAGAGAATCAAAGAAATATATTTTGAGAGCTTAATTGGGCAGAGTTTGGGTGCAATAATGAGTTCTAATCGATTATGGTCGTTTCTAACATCATGTGATAATCGATTATCCCTAACTATAATCGATTATCTTTTCAAAAAATATTTTTCAGAAATTGCAGATAATCGATTATTGTTTCAAATAATCGATTATTACCGAATGAAAAACTCAATTGCTAGAAACTCTTCAGATAATCGATTATGGCATGTAATAATCGATTATTACCAAATAAAAAACGTTTCCTAGTTCAAAGATAATCGATTATGACGTAGAGATAATCGATTATTATGCGGTGATTTACGAAAAGCACAAAATTTACTGAAATTTTAATCCTATAACATATCTAACACTCCTAAATCTCTTCTAAGGTCATAAAATCTATCCTTAGACAATGCTTTAGTGAATATATCAACCAATTGATGCATTGTGTCTATGTATTCAATGATGCAATCCCCTTTTTTAATATGATATCTTAAAAAGTAATGTTTAATTTCTATGTGCTTAGTCCTAGAGTGCATTATGGGGTTTTAGTCAGATTTATGGCACTTGTGTTGTCACATTTTAAAGGAATGTGATTAAGGAAGATGTCAAAATCCTCAAGTTGTTGTTTCATCCACAGAATTTGGGCACAATTCCCAATAGCTATGTATTTTGCTTCTATGGTAGACAACGCTACATATGCTTATTTCTTTGAGTGCCAAGAAACTAAAGAACAACATAGAAAGTGACATGTTCCACTAATGTTCTTTTTATCAATTTTACATCCCTCATAATCAGCATTCAAATAACCTATTGAACTAGTTGTTGCATTTGAAGGATACCATAACCCAAATGAGGTAGTGTCTTTAAGATATTTCATTATTCTCTTAATAGCAACAAGATGGGGTTCTTTAGGATTGGCTTGATATCTAGCACATACACAAACACTTTATATTATGTTTGGTCTACTAGCTGTAAGGTAAAGTAAAGATCTTATCATGCCTCTAAACATGGTTTGATTGACTTCTACCCCAGATTCATCTTTATCTAAGTAGGAAGTGGAGGCCATGAGAGTGTTGGCTTCTTTAGAGGTATCCATTCCAAATTTTTTAAGAATTTCTCTACAATACTTTGTTTGGAAAATAAAGGTTCCCTTATCCATTTGTTTTATTTGTAATCCTAAGAAAAAGGTTAACTCACCCATCATAGATATCTCAAATTCTCCTTGCCTTATACTAGCAAACCCTTCACATAGAGAACTATCAGTTGACCAAAAGATTGTATCATCAACATAAACTTGTACAAGCAAAATATGACTTCCTACTTTCTTTATGAACAAGGTTGAATCAACCCTTCCTCTAAAGAAGTCATTTTCAATCAAAAGGTTACTAAGTCTTTCATACAAGGACCTAGGTGTCTATTTAAGGCCATATAACACTTTCTTTAACTTATTAACATGATTTGGAAACTTAAAATTTTCAAAACCAAAAGGTTGATCAACATAAACCTCTTCCTTAATGAAACTGTTAGAATTGATGGACTTTATTTCTCAACACCAAGAGGGGGGGGGGGGGTGGGGTGAATTGGTGTTTTATAAAAACTTGCACTTTTTAAATCTTTTTCGCAAACTATAAGGTTCTTTAAATCTTTCTTGTGCAGCAATCAATTGTGTGCAATGAAACAGTACATGTATATGCAATAACAATGAAAGTGTAAAGAGATAAAGGAGAGAAAAACAAACACAGTTTTTATACTAGTTCGGCCTCAATGCCTACATCAAGTCACCCTCCAATCAACCTTAGATTGGAGAGTAATTGACTATAATGATCAGAGTATTACAGCCATGGTTTTACAAAGCAACTCTCAAATGTAAACACCTCACAAACTCTTAATCAAATATAGAAACAACAACACCTGCCAACACAGAACAACCCGTCCCTATTGCAGCAAACCCTTTGAGATATCCCCTCTTAAAGTCAAGAGCACACCACTCTTCTTCCTAACGCTCATGTACATGGAAACAACAAATCCAAGATTGCAAGCCTTCTCTCCTTATCAATCAAGATGCACCTTCAGATGTGCTAAAGCGATCAGTCAATGTAGTCCAGTCAATTGCTTCTCAAGAATGCTTCAAGATGATATAATTCTTCTTGTTCTTGATTCTTGGAGTTTTTGAGTAATCTGTAAAACCTCTCAAATGAATTCAATCAGATATGAAAGTGCAAGTATGATCAATCATTATAGATTTTCAAACAATGCGTCAATATATAGTTTATATCAGTTCTGACGCAAAACAATCGATTGTTAAACTAATGTAATCGATTCAAACTAGTTGTTTTACCACAGTTCAAAACCATAAGCTGTCTGATGATCTTAGTTGATTACGACAACACTGTAATTGATTTTGTCATTCAGATATGCCTTTTGTGCATGTGGTATTCATAACACATAATCATATATTGTGCATACACAGATATAATCTCATCATAAACACGATAGTATGCAGTCACATTAGTATGTTCAACATATGCATTAATCACACATTTTATGCAATTTCAAATCAGCATATGCATTGATATAACACACAGAAACTCCTTTCTATTATGACTTGACAACATTTTAAAAAAGACATTTTTCACATCCATTTGATATAGTTTAAATTTCATCAAGGAAGCGTAAGCAAGTAATAATCTAATAGCTTCTAACCTGGCTACCGGTGCATAAGTTTCATCATAGTCAATATCTTCTTCTTGACAATAGCCTTTGACAACTAATCTTTCTTTGTTCTTTGTGATATGACCATCCTCATCCAACTTATTTATGAAGACCTATTTTGTAACAATCACTTGATAGTGTTCTTCTCTAGATATGAGTTCCCAAACTTGATTCCTTTCAAATTGGTTCAGCTCTTCTTGCATAACTATACACCATTTGTCATCTTGAAGAGCTTTACCATGTTTTCGAGTTCTATTTGTGAAACAAAAGCAACAATAAAACAAATTATTTAAATTTCGTCTAACAGTTACCCCTTTTGAGATATCTCCAATGATGTTATCCATAGAGAAGCCTCGTGGTTGTTGATAGTTTCTAGGATAATCTTCTTGTTGCATATGAGGAACTTCAGAGGGAGTATTCTCATTTAAGTAAATCTCTTCAAGGGCTTCCCTTAGATAATCTTCATCACCTGCAATTGGCTTATTTGACTCAAAGAGTTCTCATCAAGGTCCACTATCTCATCAAAAACAACATGCACAAATTCTTTAATTACCACTGTTCTCCTATTGAATACTCTATATGTTTTACTTGTTAGTGAGTAACCTAGGAAAATAACTTCATCAGATTTAGCATCAAATTTTCCTAAGTTATCTTTACCATTATTCAATACAAAGCATTTACATCCAAAGATTTTTAAATGAGATACATTAGGCTTTCTACCTTTAAACAACTCATAAGGAGCTAGCTTTAAAGTTGGCCTAATGAGCATTCTATTTAGAACATAATAAGCAACAATAACCGCATAAGCCCAAAATTATTTAGGTACATTTGATTGATTAAATAAAGTTCTAGCTAACTCTTCCAAAGATCAATTTTTCTTTTCAACAACCCCATTTTGTTGGGGAGTTCTAGGACCAAAAAAATTATGAGTTATGCCATACTTATCACAAGACTTTTCAAAATACTCATTTTGAAACTCACCACCATGATCACTTCTCAAAATCTTAATTTTCAAATCTTTTTCATTTTGGACTCTTTTTGCAAAGGTTTTGAAGGCTTTAAAAGCTTCACTTTTCAGAGTTAAAAATTAGGCCCAAGTGTACCTAGAGTAATCATCCACAATTACAGGTGCATAGTAATTTTCACCAAAACTTTTGATTTTAGAAGGACCAAACAAATCCACGTGCAATAACTCTAAAGGTTTTGATGTAGAAGTCATGTTTTTGGATGAAAAAGAAGATTTTGTTTGCTTTCCTTTTTGACAAGTTGCACAAAGTTTGTCTTTCTCAAATTTTAATTTAGGCAAACCAATCACAAGATCTTTTGAAATTAATTTATTCAATGTTGCATATGTATGTGTGCAACCCTTTTATGCCAAAGCCAAGGATTTTCTTCCTTTACAACTAAACATGTTATACCATGACTAGATTCACTTTGAAAGTCAATAAAATAGATATTATTATGCCTAACACCTTTTAACGCAATGTCAAAGGAACTTTTATAATAAACATATCACTTTCAAAAGTTACGTTGAGACCTTTGTCGCATAATTGACTTATGCTTAGGAGGTTGTGCATTAGTCCTTCAAGATATAACACATCTTTGATTGTCAAGGTTCCTCCTCCTTCAATGTCTCCGGTTCCAATGATTTTTCCTTTGTTGTTATCCCTATAGGTAACAAACCCTTGCTTCGTTTTCTTAAAGCTTATGATCCTTCTTTTGTCACCCGTCATGTGTCTTGAGCATCCACTATTAAGATACCACAATGACTTCTTTGACTTTGAAGGTTCCTACAAAACAAATTAAGCAAGAATTTAGGTTCTCAATCTCATTATGAGT
The DNA here is from genome assembly GCF_018835915.1 of Vigna umbellata. The sequence goes on from NW_025910086.1 coordinate 93,613, forward strand.
CCTTGGGGTTAGTATAAATTTGGAAAATCATTTCACAAGTTTGACCCAAGCATATTTCCATTTGGTACACAAAAATGCTTAATATTACACTTATTGGAGGTGTGATCATGTTTCATACAATAAAAGCAACAAACACTATGCGATTTGGTTTTCACAGTTGTTCCTTTCTTAATCCAAACTCTACGTGTTCTATTATTTTGATTTATCCTATCATGATACACATTTATGTTTTTAAGCGTATTCTTCCTAACATCATTTTTCACATAGGATGCAAATTTAGTTGCTTTAGCAAGCAAGTTTTCTAGAATGTCAATATCAAACATATGACTCTTGCAAGACAAGCATTCAACAAGATTTACAACAACATTAGACTCCTTCAATTCTAAATTACAAATCTTATTTCTTAAGATTACTTCTTCATCTAAACCCTTCTCATACTTAATTTGTATATCATGAAATTCAGTTTTCAAAATCTCATGTGCAGCATCCAATTTTTCATATTCATTTAGCAACTCAAGAAAAGCTTTTTACAAGTCTAAATCACTAGTTTCAAAGCTAGAGTCACTTACTTGACTTGTAGTGTCATCGGTATCTGCCATTAAACACATGTTTGCTTCTTTATCTAAGTCACTTGAACTTGATGAGTTAAAATCATTTTCCTCTCAAGCAATGTATGCTTTCTTCTTCTGAAATTTCTTTTCTTTCTTTTCTTCACTCCTTTTGTTTTTAGGACAGTCCGCTTTGACATGTCCTCTTTCTCCACATCCATAACACTTGTAGCTTGAGGAGGACCCTTGATTATCCTTCTTTTCACTTCTAAACTTGTCCTTACCTTTGGCTTTCATGAACTTGGCAAATCTTTTGATCATGAGGCTCATGTGCTCATCATCATCAGAATCATCTTCTATTCTTGAGTTTTTGCCTTTTGAGACTTCAGTTTTGAATGCCAAGGTCTTCTTCTTTCCTTGGTCTTCTTCTGCAGTCAATCTATTGAGCTCAAACTCATGCTCACAGATCTTTCCTAACAATATCGCCATGGACATTAAAGATAAGTTTTGTGACTCTGAGATTGCGGTTACCTTGGGCTACCAAGACCTGTCCAAAGACTTTAAGATTTTTACATTCAGTTCACCAGTATCAAAAGTCTTACCCAATCCAGTGAGATGGTTGATGATATGAGTGAAGCACTTTTGCACATCTGCTATGGTTTCTCCTTATTGTATTATGAACATTTCGTACTCTTGGATCGAGGTATTCTTTGTTGCATGTTTTACATCATGTGTACTTCATGAGTTACTCTAAGAATCTTCCACATTTCCTATGTTGTCTTACAAACAGATATTCTATAGAATTCATCAAGCACAATAATAGAAGAAATAATATTTCTAGCCTTAATATCAAATTGTGCTATTCTATTTTCCTTAACAGTCCAAGAGAAATAAGGTTTTTTGTTCAACACCATCAACAATTCGAGTTGGGATAAAAGGATCATTTTCAACTGCTTCCCAGATGCCTCTATCAACAGACCCTATAAAGATTTGCATGCTATTGCTGTCAACACCCAATTTCGTCCGGATAACTAAATAATATAGGTCTTTCTTTTTTTTATTGTGTCTTATTTTATTTTATGTTTTTTTATATAATTTTAATTTTGTTTTTATTATTATTATTTTATTTTTGTTTTTTTTTTATTTATTTTTTTTGATTTGGTTTTCTATATTATTATTTAAAAAAAAAAAAACAAAAAAAAGAAAACAAAAGAAAAAGAAAAAAGGAAGCAGGACACACGCTCCCTGGCTCTCCACCCCTCTGCTCCTTTGACCCGTAACTACCCTAACAAACATCAT
>NW_025910087.1:0-22364 GCF_018835915.1 Vigna umbellata
TTACCGAGGGCTCTTTGGCCGTCGATAAGCCTTCGGTAATTACCTTCTACCGACGGTTTTTGGCTGTTTCCGAGGGATTCTGGCCTTCGGTAATGCCCTTGTTTTTTGTAGTGCATGATGTGCGAGGAACTCCTGTCCGATTTACTTTAGTCATATAATTTGAAAAACCTCGATACTTTCTTTGGCAATATACTTTTCAACCATTGAACCTTCTGGACGATATTGATTTTGACGTACCCTTTCAAAATCTTCATATAACACTCAATAGGATACATCCATCTTAAGTATACTAGTCCACACAACTTGATTTCTCTGACCAAATGAACAAGTAAATGTACCATGATGTCAAAAAAGGATGGAGGAAAAAACATTTCTAGCTGACACAATATGGTAATAATCTCGCCTTGATGTTAATCTAACTTTGAAGGATCAATGACTTTACTACAATTTGACGAGAAAAATTGACACAATCGAGTTATGGTGTGCCTAACATTTTTGGGCAAAATTCCACGAATAGCCACTAGTAACAATTGTTGCATTAAGACGTGACAATCGTGAGACTTCATGCCAACAAGCTTTAAGTTCTGCATTGACACTAAGTTTTTGATATTTGAAGAGTATCCTTGTGGTACCTTGATACTCTTTAAATAGAGACAAAAACTTATCTTCTCTTTTCTGGAGATTGTGTAACATGCAGGGGGTAAATAAGTACGTTTACCAATTTCCCTTGGTGCCAACTCTTCTCGGATCTTCATTACAACCAAATTCAAACGAGCATTCACTCCATCTCTTGTTTTTCCCTGAATGTTCAGTAGTGTACCAATCAAGCTATCACACACATTCTTCTCTACATGCATCACATTTATGCAATGTCTAAAATCTAACTTTAACCAATATGGAAGATCAAAGTATATTGATTTCTTCCTTCAAGGGGTCATTACAGATGACTTCTTGGATGTTTTTCCAAATATATGATGCACTTTATTAACTTTTTCAAGAATTTGAAGGCTAGTAAGTAGAATTGGTGCATCATCTTTCTCTTGTTGTCCATTGAATGCTTTTTTTAACCTTTGATATGGATGATTAGATTGTAAAAGTATTCGATGACCCATATACATCGTCTTCCTTCCGTGTTTCAATTGATGAGTTGTAGTGTTTTCTTCACATATAGGACATGCTTTATGACCCTTCACACTGTACCTCAAAAAGTTACCGTAAGCTGGGAAGTCATTAATGGTGCAAAATAACATGACATGCATCATGAAAGAAGTGAAGGCATCAAATATTTCAATCCCATCAACCCATAACAACTTCAAGTCTTCAACTAGTGGGCTGAGATAAGTTGACAACATCATGTACTTTCTTTACATGCACAATCCAGGCAATAAGTTGTAAATTATCAATATAACGGGCCAACATTTGTGATTAGTACTTAAATTACCAAATGAGTTCATTCCATCAATAGTTAAACAACCTAAGATTTCTACATTCTTCACCAAATTGGGGGAGTCGTTGATCAATATTTTTCCATTGCTTTGAATCAACTGAATGACAAAGTAGCCCGTCAGTTGTTCTCTCATCTACATGTCATCTAAGATTTTTAGCGTCTTTTCGATTCGCGAACAAACGCTTAAGTCTGGCCACGAGTGGAAGGTACCAAAGAACTTTCAAAGAAGACCCATTTTTTCTATGTGACCACTGTCTTTACTATTTTTTTTTACTTGTATCGTGATAACCCACATTTGGGACACTTTGTCAAAACTTCATACTCTTTTCGATATAGTATGCAATCATTCGGACATGCATGTATCCGTTTATACTCCATACCCATCAGACAAAGAAGCTTATTTTGCATAATAATTACAAGTGGGTAATGTATTTCCATCTCGCAACATTTCACTCAATAGCGACAACAATTCTGTAAAACTCTTATCAGTTCATCCATTGGTCGCCTTTAAATTCATGAGTCTTAACATCGCTGAGAACCTTGTCAACTTAGTTGAACCGATATATAAAGGAGTCTCTACATTAGTGGACATCATTTCATATACATGCACTTGGGCAAATACTTTTACGCCAACATCGCGGATCATGACCTCTAAGTTTTCTTCTTCCGGTCGATCTTCCATGATGGAATCAAATACATTTTCAGTTGGAGAGACAATTGGAGAGTTATTAATTTGTCGTTCCATATCCATGTTGTATAACTTCATACGAAACCATCACAGATAAGATGATCCCTAATATCGGCTACGTTCAACTTCCTCTCATTCAAACAGTTGACACAAGGACATCTAAACTTGACTTCATCATCACTTGTACTCTCATTACGTTGCACAAATTGTATAAATTATTCTACCCCTCTCTTGTACTCGGCATAGATGCATGGTGAATTAATCCAATGCCTATCCATACGTATTTACTGAAATTGTTTACACAATTTTAGTAATCTTGAATGATCACTTTGATCATTTTTTGTATTCAAGATGTGACCCTATTCCATTCAAGAAGATTAACTTTTTTTAGTTTATTCAAATTTCACGAAAATTTGCCAGCATTTCGCATTGATCTTCAAGTTACACGAAATGAAAGTGATTATAAATCACAATCAAATATACATCCGAAGATCAATACAAAACACAACTTCAAATTTTCATGAAATTTAAGACATGTATATTAAAATTTATATATATTAATAAACTATGAAAAAGTTGTTACTCTTATTAAATTGTCCCACCGCACAATTCACGATTCACTACTTGTAAATTAATATTAACATCTCTCTATTCATTTTTAAAAGGTATCTGTTTAAAAGAATATGAAGATAGTACATAATTTTTGTATTGAATCTCAAACGAGAAACTAAGACTAATTCCCAGCAACAATATATTCAACCAAACTAATAATTACATATGCAACATACAATATATTCAAGCAAACAAACAATTATATGTTTATATAGAATAGGAAATTTTTAAGAATACAAACTTGGGAGCGTGAAAACCGGACAAGAATGGAAAATGTTCGCCTATTAGAAGCTGCAATATGTGGACAAAAACAAACAACACATTAATTAGTCTCATGATTCCTAACCTTAAATTTTCAAATGTTGAGGCTTGATTTTATCTTTACAATGTCTTTTTTTCTGTTTTTGGATCCATGCTAGTAAGTTTTAGTAGGAAATTATTCCCAAATATAATTTTGATCATAATGTTAAAGTAATTTAATCAATACTTAAACTAATCAAATCAATACTTAAAATAATTTATACTAATATCATTTAGATTAAATTGACAATGAGATGCTTAAACTAATTTATGCTAATCAGTCCTTATTTCGTGGTCTCTAATCACAATATAACCCCCTCTTTAACATTCACAAATCCAACATATCATACATAGCAATGATCATTAGTTCAAACCACTCACATTCTTACGCAATCAAACAAGTATTTAGGTCATCTTTTTAAAATAATGAACTTGGGAGCATGGCGGTGCAAACGCCCATTGATGGTGACAATAATGGTGAATCGCGGTGGCGGCGAAACGCAAAATCAATAACGCCACAACAATGGCGGTGGCGACAATGAACGATGGTGGCAACAATGAGCGGCGATGCAACGAAATGGTTGCGAAGGGGAGGATGAGGCACGACGAGGATGAGGCACGACGAGGATGAGGCGTGACGAGGAGGAGGCACAATGAGGGTTGTGGTGGTGGCACGGCGAAGAAGGCCTTTGTAGGAGCATTATTCATCGAGGGAGGAAGAAGAAAACTTCGCGTGCAGAAAACTGTTCGTGATTCTGGAAATGTAGTCCCAAAAAATGCTATTACATCGGTTCCTTTACTTAACCGAGGCAATACATCCCTATTGCCTCAGTTGTAATTTCAACCGATGGCTAAACGTTTCAAACAATGGAAATTTTTAAAATAATTTCAAACTATATGCATCGGTTCGCGGTTAACCCGAAGTAGAAACACCCTTTGGCATCGGTTCATCTAGAACCAAAGCAGTATCAGTTGCCATTACATGAATTTGGAACGTTCAGTTCCAAAGTTGCAGCTTTCTTGCATGACATACTGCCTCAGTTCTGCTCAAAACCGAGGCCGTATGCCTTCTTCAGAATCGAGTCAGTCAATATCAGTTGTAGCATAGGGATTTTATAGGATTAGTAGGGTTATATGCCTCAGTTCCCCCTAGTATCTGAGGCAGTATCCCCCTTACCGAAAATGTGTCAGATAAAAAGTCTAACTTAGGTGTTTTCTATAGTGTTTTAGGCCTCATTTGGTCAAATAACCGAGACATATAGCCTTTAGACATCGGTTCCTGGTGAACTGAGGCATATAGGTTTGAAAAACTACAAAATTGCCATCACGTTTTAGTACGTTTCGGTTTGTCTTAAACCGAAGCGTAATGTGCGAGTTAAAAACATCTTTTTTTACTAGTTCTTCCCCCTTTTCCAAAGGGAAGGTTACAAGCTCCTTAGGATTCAAATGTACTCTAGTCTTCTCCATCACATAAAAGGAGAGGTACCTCTTTATGTGAATGGAGAACTTGAATGATATTAGTGAAAACTTTTCCAAAATTGCAAGTCTCACTTTTCTTAGTTCTCATTGGAGTTGTCTTCTACTCTACACTTTTTCTACCTTTCCCTTCAAGGTTGGCCCAACCTCCTTCAAGGAAACCTCACAAGTCGGAACCTTCAAGATGCACTTCCATTACCATTCATCACACCTCATATCCTTCAACATCGTATGCTTGCGCTTCTAGAGTTTCTTCCACATGGAAACTTCTTCAAGTTGGTTGAAGAATGATCATATAACTCGTGTTGTGATACTAAAGCATATGATGTTACAGATGATGTTGTTGACGTCTAGAGCAAAGAGAGGCATAGGGAAGTCTTATGGGATTTTCAAAATAAATTTGATACAATATTTTGTTTAAATTTTTAATTTTTGAATAATATTTTTATGTTTTGGAATTGAAATAATATTTGTTTCCACGAGGTTTTAATTTCGATACCATAATTAAATAAAGTTTTATTTGTTCACTAGTTCGTGATGGTATTAGATTTTAAAATTTTTTAAGTTAATGAGTGTTTATTATTAAGACAAAATCGTTTAAAGAGAATAGACTATCTAACTTCGTGAAATTTGAAGTTTAACAAACAACATTTAACGAAATATTGTTTAGTGAAATATAGGTTCTTGAGGACTTGTTTGGGCGAGCTGCTGATGTGGAAAAGCAAGATTCGCTTTGAAAATTGTCCGACAATGCAGAAAAAATTGTCTAGAACTATTTCTTTTGCTTGGGTGAGCTTGGAGATTTGCTTGGGTGAGTTGCCTCATGTTCTGAAAATGTAGTATCCTTTTGAAAAGGCGTAGAAAGAAGAAAAAGCGGTCAGAAGCTTTTTGGCTCGCTTGAGTGAGCAGGAAAATACATTTGGGCGAATTTTCCCTTTAACTTGAGCTAATTTGCTAGCTTGAGCGAATTGGCCCATTAACTTGAGCGAATTTGGCTAGCTTGGGCAAATTTATCTACACAAATTTACGTTCTTTGAACGTTTTGTTTATTTAAGGGGCGTTTAGGGGCTGCGAAAGGGTTAAAAAGTTGAACCTTAGAGAAGAGACGCTAACCCTCAGGCAAAGAAGATCTAGAGGTTTGAGATTGGTGTGGAAGAGGAGTCTAGGTTCGTGGAATGACCACAGAAGCGAGCTTCATCGAGAACGCAAGGAAAAATCGGTAAGGAGAGCTAAGCTTTAATCTTTTGGTTCTATGTGTTTTTCATTCATGAAGATGTTCATGGTTTTCAATCTGTGGATAGTTTAAGCAAGATTAAGCTTCTGATTCTATGTTATTTTCCATTCAAATCCATGATTATGTATGAGTGGTGAACTGAGTTAGTAGAATAGTTTGTTTGATGATGGTATGCTTGAACGGATGATTTGAAATTGTTGATTTTATGATTATGAACGTGAATGATAAATTTACACTATGGGAATGCGAAGAACAAAATATGTATGCACCCTTTATTTGTGGGTTTTCGAATGTATGATGTTATGATTCCTAATTTTGAGGCACTTTTGTGACTTTGTTGAGTGTGGGCTGTAACACCCTAATTTTCAAGGTGTCACAGGTTAGTCAAAAATCGATAAATTTTAAACTTTAACATAACGTGGAAATGTATTTTCAAAAACATCAACATTTAAACGTGTGTAAAGCATAATAGCTCTAAAACATTCGTCCAATGATAATAACGAAGGCAATAAAATGACTCCAATTACATTGTCTTAAAGTCCAAAAGTAATAACTGTAAAAAATATCCCAAGTTTGTCCCATCATCTCATGGATCTTTCATGTTTTACCTTCATTTATAGCATCATCTGCTCCCATATAAAATCACACATTATATGATCATCGCATTCACATGCACAAACACAAACATGTATGGGGTAAGCTACCGGTAAAACAATCATAACAACAAGATACATACATACTGATTATATCAACCATAATCAATCACACAACATGATACATATCTTCTGATTATATCAAACATAATCAAACACCCCATACATAGAAGTAATAATAATAGGATTCCTAATCCTCTATCATAAACAATTTTATCATAATAAATTACTCGATCCCTGATCCTCAAACCTCCATCCTTGATCATTGATCTCTAACCCTTGATATCATCATTAATATCTCACACATAGACCTTTGGTCTATCCACTCATTAGCACCTATGCTAACTACTACTATAACCATTATGGTAACACCACTATCAACATAGCATAACTTGAAGCATCCTCAATACCATGATCATATCATAGGTACACCACCAACATGATTATTCCAAATTATGAATCACACCATGAGCATCACCAAACCATGAACTCCATCATGACAAGACTCAGTCATACTTTTGTACCTTATGTCACCGAATGTAGCCGCTCCTACAGCCCCATCTGTAGCTTCCCCACACAGATACACTCGAGTCATCCTTCTTCTGGTTTCAGACCTATTATCCTATCAGACAAGGCAGAATATTTATCCCCCTCACCAAAGAAGATTCAATACTCGAATATCATTCTCTTTTCTACAACTATTTGCCAAAGAGAATGTCAATCTCTTTTCAACAACCAATGCCAAAGAGAGCACCGCTCTCTTTTCAACAACCATGCCTCATGCTCATTAATCACACACTCAAGTAATCCCAACACTCATTCATGCTCGAAATTACAAGTCAAAATTGACCCTAGACATGCCCATTACATTCCTTGAGTACCAACGTGTTCAACTGCTTCCTAGGCTCGAACCATGTCCATTCTTCACCAAATTCTTCAATTTTCACCAAAATACACTGTGATAATCGATTATCACTTTTGATAATCGATTATCTCAGTGAAAATCACCCAAAAACATCACGCAAGAATGGATAATCGATTATCATAAGTGATAATTGATTATTCCTGCTACCAGATTCAATATCGACGCGTAAATAATCGATTATCAATAATGATAATCGATTATTTCCGAAGCAAAACACATCCTAGATAGGGATGGCAAAAATATATGTGCCCGCGGATATCCGCGGATAAAATCCGCTACATATAGTTGGTACCTGCGGATCTTTGCTACCCGCGGGTTGCGAGTAGTGGGTTTTTTAATACCTGCTTATAAACGGGTCGGGTACGGGTATTATACTATCCGTACCCGCGGATATCCGCTACCCGTAAAAAATAAAAATAAAAATTTAACTTATATTTTATTAAGTTAAATTTAATTAAAATTAACATTAATTTATATTTTATAAGGTTAAATATAATTAAAATTAAATTTTAATTTACATTTAATTTAATATATATTATATTTTATATATTTTTGTAATTTTATTCAAGCTTTATTATAATATTTTATAAAAATATTTTTTTTTTAAATATTTGCGGGTATCCACGGATATCCGCGGGTTTTAAAATATCCGCGGATATTTGTTAAGCGGATATCCGTATGGGTAGCGGGTGGATTTTTTTTTGTCGGTTCGGGTTTGGGGTAGGCACTATCCATGCCCGACCCGACCCGTTGTCATCCCTAATCCTGAACATAATTCAAGTCTGCAAACACACATGCAACAATCCTAATTATTGAGAAAACTCCCCCAAAACATCATTCATGCATTTAAGCATCACATACCCTTGTAAACATACTCAAACACATACATCACAACACTTGAATCATCCAAATTCAATCATTATACATATTATAATCCAAACAACACATTTATAATGCATATAATTATTACAACACCCTTACACGTACATTTGCATGGAAAATCCCCAAACCTCATAACTTTATTGTCCCTTAGCATCAAACCCTTCGTTAGGATAACCAACCAACCATACATCATTCATAGGGAAAACTTAATACAAATACTACATAAACCCTATGCCCATGCATATATAAATCATTTCCCAACAAGAGCAACATACAATCACAATCATAATCATATAACATATCAACAAGGATTATTAATTAAAATAACCAATAACACATATAACATACAATAATTAACAAACAAAGGTAAGCTTCCCAATACCTTAGCCAATCCTAAGACTTTATCTAACTTCAAACTATCACAAGTCCTCCTTTGCATTAAGGTTTTCTGCAACTCTTCCTCTTTTCTCCTAGAAAACGTCTTTTCTTTCCTTTAACTCTCTAATTTTTGGTTTTAGGAATTAGCTTAACAATGTGCAGACCTCTTTTACTCTTTTCCTTATTATCTTCTTCTATTTTATCCCTATATTTCCAATTAAAATCATATCTCTCACTTAATATATAAAACAACCAAGATTTCCTCTTATTCTTTCTTGACTACATTTTAAAATATCAACAACCACTAAATCTTTCTAAAACCCACTAAATCTTTTAAATTTCATATTTATTTTTATTCATTTAGTTCCTACACTACTTTGGTAAGTAGGCAGAAGAATCTGGTATTGCACTACTTTGGTAAGTAGCATGGATGATAAGATAAAGAGAGTAACATAGATCGTGCTGCTTTGGTAAGTAGGCGGAATGACCTTTACTATTCTGCTTTGGTAAGTAGATAATATCGCCTTACTGCGCTGCTTTGGTAACTAGGCAGAAGGACTTTGAATTGCACTACTTTGGTAAGTAGGTAGAAGAGTATTGCATTACTCACTAGTGCAGCGAGGGGCTTTTACCGCGGTTGATTTTAACTATACGTCGCGGTTCTTGAACCGCGGCATATTCAGCCGCGGTAGTAAGTCAGACACTTTATGCCGCGGTTCGAACCGCGGTATATAGGCTGCGGAATATGCCGCGGTTGTCTAGGGAACCGCTGCCTAAATTCATTTTTTTTTAAAAAAAAATTAAAAAAAATTAAAAAATGCACTATATGCCGCGGTTCAACCGCGGCATATAGGCCGACGAGTATGCCGCGGTTAGTGTCAAAACCGCGGCCATATGTCTCGTTTTTAAAAAAAAAACGAAGCACTATATGCCGCGGTTGTGGTTAGAACCGCGGCATATTCCCCTGCAGTTTTTTAAAATTGCAGGTCTGTTTTTGTGATATCCACTACCACAAAAACAGACCTGCATATAAAAACATTTACAGAAATTCAATTTCAACATAACAAACACATGTTCAAATGTATTTCAACATCAAATAAAGTAGAGAGTCTAAGAAAATTCTATCTAATCAAATGCATTGTTTAAATCTAAATCTAAGAGCTATTGTATAATCTAACTATATACTTCGCAGCAGCGTTCCTAATGAATAGTAGTGACTTCTCAGGAACTGGTGTAGTAGTCTTGAATCTCTGCAAAAGACAATTCATTTTAATTAGTGTATATGAATTCAACATTTGTTAAAAAATCAAAATTTGTTAAAGTTAAATATTACCGTTTCCCAGCTTCTTGTGATGTGAGAACGAACAATATGGGTCATCCAATACATTACATAGTATCCACACTCATATGACCCATTTTGTCTGTTACACTACAATATATCATCACAGTTGATAATAGTTAGTGAATAACATTTGTTATAAAACAATTATAACAAAGTCAGACTTTAGCATATGTCAAACCTTGAGAGAAATCCAAGCAATCTTTCTACTCTTAGCAATTGATCTCCCGTCCATCATCATACTTGCTGGAATAGAACTGTATATAAAAAAATGTTTTAGCATTCAGTTATATAACAAAGAAAGTCCAAACATTGAGGTTCTTACCAATCAATTGCTTGTCTGAGTTGTGTGGGAGGAGGCCTGTGCAATGAGCAGAACCACAAAGCATAGTTGTCTTGCACAGACATAACAAGAAGTTGCCAATGGCGCCTGAAATTCATAATAACGTAACTATTAAATATTAAAATCACATATGGAACATTATTATGTTAACAAAGTTCACTTACCCGGATATATAAGGCAAAAAGTATATTTTCTTGCCCCTTCCAAAACTTCTTATCAGACTCATGTTGATATGGTCAAAATCATTTGATTCATGAATTTCTTGGGGATCAATGAATCCATAATCATCAGAACGCCCCAACTTATTAGCGACCCCAAACATATACCTGAAATCAAAAATTAACTTTGATATAAGGATACTTGATATATAAATCAATTTTATATATAAATAATTGGTCATAGACTTACATCGTCCATAGTTGAATAATTGAAATATTCAACTCTTGTGTTCCCGACGCAAGCTCACGGACATCTTGGCTATTAAGGTATATTGGGACCTCAGAGCCATGCCCAAATACATTAGCATCATACTGAACCTCCAAAGGCTTATCATCAAGGATGTCAGCAAGTAGATGCAATGAAGAAAGAGGGTCATCCTCAGATAGAGGAATCTTCTGTTGTTCCTGCGTCTGTTGTTACATGAAAAGATAAGATAAGTTTTGACATCAAAAACCTTTAAAATTGAGAAGTGTAAAGAAGAATTTCATACCGAGGGGTCAGAAACTGGTTTAACCAAAAATTTAGGCCAAGTGATAAACGACTTATATGCTTGTTCCACAGTGAAAATCTCTTCCGTGGACAGTGGAACCGAGGCATCTGGCATGATCATTTCATCCACTGAGACCTTCACCTCATCCTCTAATAGTTGCATACCATGACATACAGTCGCTGACCTAAACTCTGTTCCACGAGCTACCAGCACCATCTCATCTTCTTCTAAAATGTATAGCAGACATGGACTACCATCGTCCATGTCATCCTCTGGGATGGCTGATGCGGAACAACTTCCTTTGCCGCTTCTCCCTGTCAGAGTAAATGTTAGATTATACAAGAGATAGAAATAATTGCACATAAATGTTTATTAAGTTTACCTGTGGGAGGGGGAGGGACCACATGTTCCTCTATAGGAGACTGCATCGGGCGCATGCTCTGAAACTGCTCCTGGTAGAGCATCTGGAATTCAGCCCTCACCTCGGCCCTGATCTCCTGCATAAGGTCTTGTCGGACCTTTTTTGTGATCTCTTCTGTCATCCTTTGTGTATCGCTGTACGAATATGAAGGCTGACGAGAAGAGCTCCCAAAATAATCCGTAATGCCTACTCCAGGACCTGCAGCACGTACACGTCCAGGGTGCTCAGGTCGTCCAATTGCAGCAGCAAGAATATCCTGGCGACCCTCTGGAGTGAATTGGCCTTGGGAGCTCTGCTCAACCAAGGCGTCCTGTAACATTACAAAACACCATTATTCTTTAAATAGTTTAATGTAGTATGTATAATGACAATATTTATTATTTTAGGAACAGTGATAACTTACAATTTTTTCAGAAATCTCTCGTGCAGTGTCGGAAGAGTAGGTGCCCGATGGTCGCATACGGGCCAACTTCCATTTCTCATGTCTAGACGGTGGAGAAGGAGGCTGAGGAGGGCTACCACTCTGAGATGGTGGTATAGCATCTGCCTTTTGCTTGAGGATTTTCTCCTCAAGCTTCCTATACCCACCACGAGATAATAGGTGGGGGTTTTTGTTCTTAGCACTTGTTCCTTGTGCTTTGCTTCTAATTGCCTGTCACATACACATTAATTAATGAGTTCATATGATATATATTTGTTAATGAGGAATTGAATAATATGAACTACACTAACCTGCCATTCCTCTGACATCCGACTCTCTTTAAAAACCCGCCAAGTCTCCTCATCAATGGACTTATATGCATTACATGGAGTTTTATGTTTAAGGTGTCCAAAGATGTACCTTGATGTCAACTTGCTTTTAAAGTTTCTGAAATTTTCTGCAACAGTTGACAAACACTTATTTCTAAGTGTTGGGACATTTGGAATGTCAAATGTCATCTGAAAAAAACATAATAAAGTTGTATTAGTACAAAATTATCAATATAAACAAATTATAATTCAAATGCTATTAACTAACTTACCAATATATCTTGCCAAATAATGTTCCGATCACCCTCGGACACATGATCAAAAGATGGAATGAGAATGCTAATCTTATCACGTGCCACTACTCCAAGGTATGATCGGAAGTCATCTGCATAGGGGCCAGTTGCCACACCCGTGGTGACATTCACATTCACCGGAGTTCTTTCACCACTATTTTTCCTGATTAATAGTTGTTTCATCCTAGTGGGTCCTCTAGTGGATCTGGGTGGGGGAGCCTCATCCCCTGAAGAATGTGGATGATCAGCCATATATCTGTCAAAATAAATAACAACATTAAATTTTCTTTCAAGACTTATGTAATATCATATAAATTAACAAAACATGTAATAGTATCCAAATTGAAAATTCATACATAAAGATATGGATTCATCATATGTATATTCCCTCATCATGATCTGACCGAATTGCATGTACATCATCGTCAACTACAGATTGGTCATCCAACTTTGTTGTAGTTTGAAATGAATGGTTGTCAGCAATATCAATATTAATTAGATTGTCTTCGTTAACTTCAATTTGTTTTTTGCCTTGAAGAGCAACATACCAATGGTCAGACGAAGGATCTTTGACATAAAAAACTTGAGATGGTTGATGTACCATGATAAACGGTTCGTCTCGATAACCCACCTTGCGAAAATCAACCAGTGTCATACCCGAGTCATCTATTTTCACACCACTCTTATTGTCAAACCACTTACACTTGAACAATGGAACGGAAAACTTGGTGTAATCAACCTCCCATATCTCTTCTATTATACCATAATATCTCATTGATCCAAGTACAGGAGATTGATCTTTTGATGTGGAAAATTGAAGTGACTCAGCTTCTAAACTGACTCCACTATTTTGTACTGTGCTTTTATCATCCAAAGTCTTCGTATAGAATGTGCAATTATTGACTTCATAACCTGTACAACACACGACATCAAACTTCAAACCATTTGCAAGCCACAATAAAGTTTCAGAAGAATGTGGCTCTTTGTCAATTTCAGATTTGAACCAAGACATAAATGTTTTGTTATGCTCCATCAATTGCCATTTCTCTGATTGTCTTGGATTTTTATTCTTAACAATGGCTTTGTGTGCTTCCAAAAAAGGGATCACCTCATCTGTGTTGTTCAATATATAAAGATGCGCTTGCAACAATTCTTCGCGATCTTTTGTCACCACATTGACACCTCGGATGCTTTTACTTGTAGAAAATTTATTCAACCATGCTGTGCGAGGAACTCCTATTGGATTCGTTGATGTCATGTAATCTGAACAAAACTCGATACTTTCTTCAGCAATATACCTTTCAATCATCGAACCTTCAGGATGATATGGATTTTTAACGTACCCTTTCAAAATCTTCATATAACGCTCAATAGGATACATCCATCTTAAGTATACCGGTCCGCACAACTTGATTTCTCTAACCAAATGAACAAGTAAATGTACCATGATGTCAAAAAAAGATGGAGGGAAAAACATCTCTAGTTGACACAAGATGATAACAATCTCGCCTTGAAGTTCATCTAACTTTGTAGGATCGATGGCTTTACTACATATTGACGAGAAAAATGAACACAACCTGTTTATGGTGTGCCTAACATTTTTGGGCAAAATTCCACGAATAGCCACCGGTAACAACTGTTGCATTAAGACGTGACAATCGTGAGACTTCATGCCAACAAGCTTTAAGTCCTGCATTGACACTAAACTCTTCATATTTGAAGAGTATCCTTGTGGTACTTTGATACTCTTTAAACATACACAAAAACTTATCTTCTCTTGTCTAGACATTGTGTAACATGCAGGGGGCAAATAAGTACGTTTACCAATCTCCTTGGGTGCCAACTCTTCTCGGATATTCATGTCAACCAAATCCAAACGAGCATTCACTCCATCTTTTGTCTTTCCCTGAATGTTGAGTAATGTACCAATCAAGCTATCACACACATTCTTTTCTACATGCATCACATCTATGCAATGTCGAACATCTAACTTTGACCAATATGGAAGATCAAAGAATATTGATTTCTTCTTCCAAGGGGTCGTTACAGATGACTTCTTCGATGTTTTCCCAAATACATGATGTATTTTATTAACTTTTTCAAGAACTTCAAGGCCAGTAAGTGGATTTGGTGCTTCGTCCCTCTCTTGATCTCCATTGAATGCTTTTTTTAACCTTCGATATGGATGATTACGTTTTAGAAATCTCCGATGACGCAGATACACCGTCTTTCTTCCATGTTTCAATTGATGAGCTGCAGTGTTTTCTTCACATATAGGACACGCTTTATGACCCTTGACACTGTATCCTGACAAATTACCATAAGCAGGAAAGTCATTAATGGTGCAAAATAACATTGCACGCATCATAAAAGTCTCTGAAGCGAATGCATCAAATATTTCAACCCCGTCAACCCACAAAACCTTCAAGTCTTCAACTAGTGGGCTTAGATAAACATCTATGTCATTTCCAGGCTGCTTTGGACCAGATATCATCATAGATAACATCATGTACTTCCTCTTCATGCACAATGCAGGAGATAAGTTGTAAATTATCAATATAACTGGCCAACAACTGTGATTGGTACTCAGATTACCAAATGGGTTCATTCCATCAGTGGCTAAACCAAGCCTAAGATTTCTACACTCTTTACCAAATTCGGGGAATTGTCGATCAATATTTTTCCATTGCTTTGAATCAGCTGGATGACGAAGCAGCCCGTCAATTTTTCTCTCATCTGCATGCCATCTAAGATTTTTAGCATCTTTGGGATTCGCAAACAAACGCTTAAGTCTGGGCACTATTGGAAGGTACCAAACTACTTTCAAAGCAGATCCATTTTTTTCTATCTGACCATTATCTTCACTATTGTTTTTTGACTTGTATCGTGATAAGCCACATTTTGGACACTTTGTCAAAAATTCAAACTCTTTCCTATACAAAATGCAGTCATTGGGACAAGCATGTATCCTTTTATACTCCATACCCATTGGACAAAGAATTTTCTTCGCATCATAATTACGAGTGGGCAGTGTATTTCCATCTGGCAACATTTCATTCAACAACGTCAACAGTTCTGTAAAACTCTTATCAGTCCATCCATTGCTCGCCTTCAAATTCATGAGCCTTAACACCGCTGATAAACGTGTGAACTTAGTTGAACCGACATACAAAGGTGTTTCCGCATCAGTCGACATCGTCTCATACACATGAGCTTTGGCAAAATTTTCTGCTCCAACATCGCGGATCATGTCCTCCAATTTGTCTTCATCCGGTCGATCTTCTTCCATGGTGGAATCAGTAACATTTACACTTTGAGAGTCAGTGGGAAAATCCATTTCTTCGCCGTGCCAGATCCATGTTGTATAGCATCTTAGAAAACCATCACATATAAGATGTTCTCTAATTTGAGTTGCGTTCAACTTTCTCCCATTCAAACAGTTCACACAAGGACATCTAAACTTCACTTCATCATCAGTTCTCCCCTCATTACGTTGCGCAAATTGTATAAATTCCTCTACACCTCTCTCGTACTCAGCACTAATACGTGGTAAATTAATCCAATTTCGATCCATATTCCTAAATATTACATAAAAAGATAAGCTACTAAAAATCAAACTTGCAATTTCATACATATCATTGAAACTTAGTGAATAATATTTTAAGGTTTATAAATAATACAAGAACTACAACACACATTACCAAAACTATAGCAAAAACCATACCATACATTACCAAAACTATAACAATTTCATGCATTATCAAAATTAAAGCAAAAATTATACCATACATTACCAAAACTATAGAAACTTCATACATTACCAAAACTATAGCATTATGCAAAAACTAATGAAGAAATCACGTTAAGAATGCAAAAGGGCATAAATACCTGGAAGAGGAACGGCGAAAACGCTTGGTGCAACAAAAACCAAAACGCAGCAGAGATGGAATGTCTCGTTTTCAAACGATTTTGATCGGCTGAAATGTTTCAAACGCGTCACAAATGAGAAAGGAAACAATAATTTTGAGATTAAACGGTGCAGAAACGCGTACCTGAGATGACTCGGAGGAAGAAGAAAACGCGTTCCAGAGAGCTTGCGCGAAGACGACGACACTGTTCCAAGTTTTGTTTTTTAACTCTGAACGGGGGAATCTACCGCGGTTCCCTACTTAACCGCGGTATAATAGGGGTATATGCCGCGGTTTAACCCCCAACCGCGGCATATACTGATTAAAAAAATTATCCTAAATGGCATTTTTGAAATTATTTTCAAACTATATGCCGCGGTTCAGCGGGCAACCGCGGTATATACCTCGAAATATTTCAAATTAATATTAAATTAATTTCAGATGGGAGAATATGCCGCGGTTGCTCGTAGAACCGCGGCATATACCCCTGTAACGTGCTCAACACAACTGCCCCCCAACTGCCTTCTGGGGAATTTCAGAAGTTACAGGGGGTATATGCCGCGGTTGTCCAGAGAACCGCGGCATATACCCCCTGTAACTTCTGAAATTCTCTGACTGGCAGAGAAGTTGAGACGTTACAGGGGTATATGCCGCGGTTCCCCAGAGAACCGCGGCATATACCCCCTGTAACTTTTCAAATTCTCTGACCCAGTCAGCACCTGCAATAAATTGGCAGGGTATATGCCGCGGTTGTGCAGAGAACCGCGGCATATACTCTGTTATTTAATTTTTTATTCATACGTGGCGTCAAAGGCAATGGTTGACTGGGGTATATGCCGCGGTTCCCAGTAGAACCGCGGCATATAGGTTCGTTTTATTTACAAAACTGCCACCGCGCACCATTATGCTGCGGTTTTCGTTGAACCGTGGCATAATGTGCGCTGTAAAAACCCAATTTTTTACTAGTGACTACACTACTTTGGTAAGTAGGTAGAAGAGTTTTGGACTGTGCTGCTTTGGTAAGTAGGTAGGGTGATGAGATGTTAGTTTGACATAAACCACGCTGCTTTGGTATGTAGGTGGAATATCTTATACTGTATTGTTTTGGTAAGTAGACAATATCACCTTACTACGCTGCTTCGGTAAGTAGGCAGAAGGATCTTGGACTATGTTGCTTTGGTAAGTAGACAAGATGGCAAGATGTTGTGGCACTTTGGCAAGTGGAGTGATGATTTTACTGATTGGTAATAATGTGATAAAGTATTCGTTGGCTGTGCTTAATATGAATAATTTGGATTGATTGTTATATTTGTGATATCAATGAACTGTGGATTATGTATCGTCTTGTTTCGGTCAGCTCACCCTATTGTTTGTGTTTGTGCATGCGAATGCGATGATGGTATAATGTATGATGATATACGGGAGCATATGTCATTACAGGTGTAGATGGATTAGTGTAGAACGAGGATTTGTGCTGGGAATTATATTAGGGATTTTAAAAGTTTTTAAAGGATGTTATCATTTCCGTGAGTTGTATTTTGATTGATCTCCTTAGTTGAATTTGAGGAAAAATTTATTGTTTTAAAGTTTTTAGATGCTTAGTTTTTATTAATGGTATCAAATATTATATTTTGACAAATAAGCGCTTTCGCGTTTTTTGTAAAGTTTTAAATTTTAAACCAATAGAATTCCTAAAAATTGGGGTGTTACATCTTCAACACAGTCATAAATGTTAATGCCAAGACAAAATATAATGAAAATCCAACAAAAGATTTACCTTTATATTGTGACCAAAGAGACTTAAAGTTGAAGGCGCAAGATAACGAGAGGTTGTTGAAACCAAAAGAAAATTACACGTTAACAAAAGACGAGGCAAGAATAGTTTATCGATGGATTAATGAGCCTACAATGTCATATGGTTATTCTTCAAACTTGGCTAGATGTGCTAATATTGATAAGGGAAGTATTCAAGGTATGAAGAGTCATGATTTCCATGTATTTATGGAGACTTTAATCCTTGTTGCCTTTAGTTGTTTGTCAATACACGTGTTAAATCCAATCATTGGAATCAATCACTTCTTCAAAGATTTGTGCTCCACGATACTAAAGTAAGATTCGCTAATAAGTTTGGAGGAAATTATTCCTATTATTCTTTACAATCACATCGTAACTGTTTTTAAGTTTCTTATTTGTTCTTTAAACATTCTTCAACAATTACTTTTAAGCATTGCATAACATTCATAAGAGTCAGATATTCGAAAGTAATTCCGTGTTCGTAGGGAGACGACTCAGGGTTACTTTAGCCCTATCTACTTTCTTGGATACTACTTGGCAATACTGAAGTTGCCTTGAAAAGTAGTATTAATTAGAGTTATATATATATATATATATATATATATTTCAAATATTACAGACCAAAACAAAACCCCAAATTCGTTGGAAGACCAATTCAAAAAAAAGGTATAAAGTTAAATTACAACACTATCTTTACCCCAAAAGACTACAACATGTTAATAAATATTTGATTAAGATAGATGATGGATGTCTCGTTTTCAACGTTTTGATTCGCTGAATGTTTCAAACGCGTCACAAATGAGAACGGAAACAATAATATTTGAGAATTAAAACGGTGCAGAAAACGCGTACCGGAGATACGCCGAGGAAAAAGAAAACCTTTTCCAGAGAGCTTGCGCAAGACCCGACGACAGTTTCCCAGTTTTGTTTTTTAAACTCTGAACGGGGATCTACCCTAACCGCGGTTCCTACTTAACCGCGTTATAGAATTAGGGGTATAGCCGCGGTTAACCCCCACCGCGCATATCCGATTAAAAAAATTATCCTAAATGGCATTTTTGAAATTATTTTCAAACTATATGCCGCGGTTCAGCGGTCAACCGCGGTATATACCTCGAAATATTTCAAATTAATATTAAATTAATTTCAGATGGGAGAATATGCCGCGGTTTCCTCGTATACCGACTGCATATACCCCTGTAACGTGCTCACACACAACTGCCCACCAACTGTCCTTCCTGGGAAGTTTCAGAAGTTTACACAGGGGGTATCATGCCCCGCGGTTGCCCAGAGAACCGCGGCATATACCACCTACCCCCTGTAATCTTTTCTGAAACTTCTCTGACTGGCAAAGCAATGCCAAATAAATCGCAGGGGTATATGCGCGGTTTGCCCATAGAACCGCGGCTATTATACTCTTTTATTTTATTTTTTATTCACTGGCGTCAAAAGGCAATGGTTTACTGAGTATATCCCGCGGTTTGGAGCAGAACCGCGGCATAGATGTTCGATTTATTTATTTACAAAACTGCCACCCGCCGCACCATTATGTGCTGCGGTTTTTCGTTGACCGTGGCATAATGGTGTCTGTAAAACCCAATTTTTTACTCGTGACTACACACTTTGGTAAGTAGGTAGAAGGTTTTTGGACCTAGTGCTGCTTTGGTAAGTAGGTAGGGGTGATGAGAGGTTGTTGACATAAACCCAACGCTGCTTTGGTATGTAAGGTGGAATATCTTATACTGTCATTGTTTTGGTAGTAGACAATATCACCTTACTAGCGGCTTCGGTAAGTAGGCATAAAAGGCTCCTTGGACTATGTTGCTTTGTAAAGGTAGACAAGATGGCAAGATGTGTGACTTCTTTGGCAATGGAGTGGATGATTTTCTGATTGTATAATGTGATAAAGTATTCGTTGGCTGTGCTTAATATGAATAAATTTGGATTGATTGTTTATAATTGGTGATATCAATGAACTGTGATTATGTATCGTCTTTGTTTCGTCACTCACCCTAAATTGGTTTGGTGTTTGTGCATGCGAATGCGATGATGTATAATGTATGATGATATACGGGAGCATAATGTCCTTACAGTGTAGATGGTTAGTTGTAGAAACGCGGATTTGGCTGGAATTATATTAGGGATTTTAAAAGTTTTTAAAGGATGTTATCAAAAAATTTTCCTTCCGTGGTTGTATTTTGATTGATCGCCTTAGTTTGAATTTGGGGAAAAATTTATTGTTTTTAAAAGTTTTTAGATGCTTAGTTTTTATTAATGGTATCAAATCTGAGATTATTTTTGACAAATAAGCGCTTTCCCGCGTTTTTTGTATAAGTTTTAAATTTAAAAAAACAAAAAAAAAAACAAAAAAAAAAAAAAAAATTTTAAAAAACATTTTCACCACAACCACACATTACAACACACACACCACACAACAATACAATTCCCCCCCCCCCCTCCTTCCCCTCCTTCCCCCCCCTCTCATCCCAACCCCCACCAACCTTCCCCCTTCCCTCCCCCCCCCCACCCCTTTAATTCCCCTTTCCCCCCCCCCCCCCCCCCCCCCACCCCCCCCTCCCCCCCCCCCTTCCTCCCCCCCCCCCCCCCCCTCCCCCCCACCCTCCCCCATTTCCCCCCCTCCAACCTTTTTCCCCCCCACACCCCCCCCCATTCCAAGCCCCACCATCAACCTTCACCCCCCCAAACCCCCAAAAACACATACCCCAAACCCTTAAATCCCCTTTCCCCCCCCTTCCCCCCCCATTCCACACCCTCCCCCCCCCCCCCCCCTCTCTCCTTTTCCCCCCCCCCCTTCCCCCCCCCACCCCCCCACACCCCCTTTTCTACAACCCCCCCCAACACCCCCCACCACCCCCCCCAAACAACATTACCACTCTTTAAAAACAAGAAAAAAAAAAAAAAGAAAAAAAAAAAAAAAAAAAAAAAAATTTACCCCCATTCCCTTCCCCCCCTTACCACTCCCTTCCCCCCCCTCCCCCCCTTCCCCACCCCCCCCACAACGCTTCCCCCCCCCACCCCCACGTCCCCCGCCCCTTTCCCACTACTTTCCCCCCACAAAAAGAAAAAAAAAAAATAAAAAAATGAAAATTAAACAAATTTTAAAAAAAAAAAAAAGAAAAAATCCCCCCTCCCCACGCCCCCCCACCCACCCCCCCCCACATTCCCCCCCCCCACCCCTTTCACCTCAACATAACAAAACCCCAAAAAACCCACCAAACCCACACACACTCCCCCCACATTCATAAAAGTTTCCCTCCCCCCTTCCCTTTTCCCCCCCCCCCCCCCCCCCTCCCCCCACCTTCCCCCCCCCCCCCCACCCCTTCCCCCAAAACACCCCCACATCCCTTTCACACCCCCACAAAAAAAAAAAAAACAATCCACCACCCCACCACCCCACTCCCAAATTACAATTTAAAAAAAAATTAAAAAAAAATTAACCAATAGAATCTCCTAATTGGGGTGTTACAAATCTTCAACACAGTCATAAATGTTACTGCCAAGACAAAATATAATGAAATCCACAAAGATTTACCTTTATATTGTACCAAAGAGACTTAAAGTTGAAGCTCAGATAACGAGAGGTTGTTGAAACCAAAAGAAATTACACGTTAACAAAGACGAGGCAAGAAATCGTTTAACGATTGATTAATGAGCCTACATGTCATATGGTTTTATTATTCTTCAAACGTGGCCTAGATGTTGCTAAATTGATAAGGGAAGTTTCTGGGGGTATGAAGAGTCATGATTTCCATGTATTTATGGAGACTTTAAAATCCTTGTTTGCCTTTAGTTGGTTGTCAATACCGTGTTAAAAACCAATCATTGGGTAATCAAATCACTTCTTCAAAGATTTGTGCTCCACACGATACTAAAGTAAGATTCGCCTAATTAAGTTTGGAGGAATTATTCCTTTTTCTTTACAACACATCGTAATTGTTTTTAAGTTTCTTATTTGTTCTTAACGTCTTCACAATTACTTTTAAGCATTGCCTAAATTCATAAGAGTCAGAATTCGAAAGTATTCCGTGTTCGTAGGGAGACGACTCAGGGTTACTTTAGCCCTATCTACTTCCTGGGATACTACTTTGGCAATACTGAAGTTGCCCTTGAAAAGTAGTATTAATTCGAGTTATATATATAATATATATATATCTATATATATATATATATATATATAGATATATATATATA
>NW_025910087.1:22389-78338 GCF_018835915.1 Vigna umbellata
TATATATATATATATATATATATTTCTTGGAGTTACATTGGTTAGAATTTGTATTACTTGGTTATTGAATAGAGGTCTAATTGATTGTATTGTGAGAATTGGTTGAATGTAGGTTAATTGTATTGTGAGGGTAAACTAATACAATATATAATGCATTCTGCACCGAAGATACCGACAGATTTACCAAAGGATATATCCTTCGGTAATTATCAACGGATATATCTTTGGGTAATTACTGGTAGATACCCTTCGGTAATTATCGGTGGATATATCCTTCGGTAATTACCGACAGTTAGTATCCGTCAGTAATACATGTTTATGGACAGATTATGGTTGTTACTTCGTTGGTAATACCAGCTTTTTTTAGTAGTGTATGTTATGAAACATATCGTATAAATTCATTTGCTCTAATAGCTTGAAAATACATAAATGTTATATCATGAGATGAAGAAACAATTCATAAAGATACAGTTATGCTATGAGTAATATCAAAATATTTTTCAAATTCATAGACTCTGATGAATATTGCCTAAGTTCTTTCAAAACTCTCATAAACATATTTCGTTTAGCATGAGTATTTGTTAAACATGAAAAAGGGAGTAATTGTTAAAACAAAGATCGTCTAAATAGAATATCTAGCATCACGAAGTTTTGAAGTTTAACAAACAACATTAAACGAAATATCATTTAGTGTAGTACAGCGTCTGAACAAAGTGCATATAAGAATATATTTATTAAACGCTTGTAATAAAAATGGTGACAAGTCAATTATTAAAGGTTAAATAATATTTGAAAAAAGTATATATTGTGAAAGAAGCAATAAATGTTATATATCTCGTAGAAAAACGCTTCTATTACTAATCATGCTTTAACACTCTTTCAAAATATAGATCACTAAGTGCATGTACACATTGTACCTTGTCTAAATTGTGTTCTCTCTCTTTATCTGTACCGATATTGCCAATACCAAGATCTACTAAAAAAATTTGCACATGGATAAGAAAGATGTTGTGAAATAGGAAAACATTCTTGGAATGTTTCCTGAACCTTTTAAAATCACAGGAAAACACTAAAGGGTGGGCGGGTGGGTCGGTGTGAATAGTGTTTTTGAAAGATATATAGTTTATGTAAGATGTTTAGAGGCTGGTTTTTATGAAGTGCGTGAATGGAAAATGTTTCAAAGAGCAAAGTTGTAAAGCACAAAAATTTATACTTGTTCACTCAAACTAAGCTACATTCAGTTCTTCCTTAAGAAGTTTTAAGGAGTTCCATTAATATTTTCAAAGATTACACGATTTTTACCTCTCTAGGTTTACAAAGAGTATTCTCACCACTTTTGACTCACCTAGTTAACAACACTAGTTTGAGTTTAACCCCTTCTAGTTTATAAGTGTTTTAATCACTTCTAGTTCAACCTTGGACAACACGTCTAGATTGTTTAACTTAATTGAGCTAAACCCTAAGTGTTTTAATTATGTTCAAAATTTACAACACAAACATGTTATAAGCAAAGGTACAAATTGATAAATCTCAAAGAGAAGATAGAAACAATACAAAGAAATTTGAGCTTTACTAAGGTTTTTCTCTTTTAGAAAATATTTAGTTTCAGACGATATATGAGCATAGTAAGCTTGTATGAGCGTTCACGAGTTCACTATATTATCCTTCTTATCATTTATTCAAGCTTTCGTCTATTTATACCTTTTCTTGAAAGATGACCATTAGAGAGAGAGAAATTGACTTCAGGAAAGCAGGTAACCTTTAGGTGGAAAGCTAGACTTTAGTCTACTTTGTAGCGATATATATCTTTATCATAGCCTTTAGAAAAACCGATCTTGTATGATATGATAGAGCATAAGGCTTCAAAGGAAACATTCTAAGAATGTTCTTCACTCTCACAACGTTTTTTTTCTTAGGTGTGGTGATTCTGATTATATCTTCCAACTTCAGTTATCTGTTCAAATATCAAGAACAAGGTACACAAGCATCGAAACACTTTATCATACATGCATTGAGTATTTTGAACATTGATATATGTCAGGTTGTATTGCATGTTGAAGACATTTTATCATTTGTCATATCATAATAAATGGATCATTTGGTAAAGCATACTTATATATGATTATCAGATAGTGTAAAACATTAGATTCTTCATCAAAATCAATTTGTGAGCGTAGCATTTAGCGATAATACATTAGACGATGTATTTCATAAAATGCTTTGCTTGAATTAACACTGTATTGAATAAAACTTTTTTTTAGCTTTAGTGTTATAAAAGAGATAGGCTTTTATGTTCATAAAACGCTAACTTGTTACTCATATTGTCTATTGGATGATTTAAAAAGAGAGACATTTTCTTTTCTTAGAGGTTGTTCATAAACTTAGTTCATCAGAAAATCCAGTCTAGAAAATGTTATTTATAAGCTTGATTTCTTCTGTAACAAATGTTATAAAATATTTTTCTCTTAGATATTATTTCTTTGAAATAGTTTTTCATACCCAACAATATTTCGTTTGATTGTTTTGTTAAACTTCAAAAACATGAATTACTTAGACGGTCTATTCTCTAGACGATCTTGTCTTAACAACTTTATTTTATTGTATTTATCCTCTCATTAAGAGTTACTAAAATATGTACTTGTAATCAAACACCGTTTGTGTTTGGATAAGAAAACTAAAACACTTGTATTGTTTAGCTTAGGAGAGTTAAATGCTATAGACGGTTGTCTAGAGTTGATATCAGAAGTGGTCATAATACTTGGATACCATGAGTGGTTAAACTCAGACTAATTAGAATTGAGTAGGGGAACCAAAAGTGGTTGATAATACTCGGTGTATGATAAGTGCTTATAAAATTCAATGTTTAATTAACGCTTACCTTGTTTTGATCGGTATAAATTTTGTGATAACTACCTCAATTTACTACTACAAAATTCTAAATAGACATCGCTCAATAGACAACATTTATTTAAATAAGTGCTATAAATGAAAACACGGAACAATAGACAAAGTTTTTTTTTTTAAAAAAAGCATTATCTATTATGGTACCAATAAACAATGTTTTTTTTAAAAAATTTATCTATCGTGGTACCATTAAACAACGCTTTTTAAAAAAAACACTATCTATTATTAATTTTTAATATTTTATTAATTAATAATTTAAAATAGACTAATAGATAATATTTTTAAAAAGGTTTAATCATTTGCTAGGTCCTTTTTTTGGCAGGGAATCTCAAATAGACCCCTTACTTTTTTTTCGTCTGAATTGGGTCTTAAATTTTGTAAAATTGATGCAATTAGACCTCTATCGTTAGATTGGAGCAATGTTGTTAGACTGACGTATACATGACATGCTGATGTTAGTGTTTTAAATAACGTGGAGTTTGTTATTTATTCTAGGAGATTCTAACGTCTATTTTCTAGTTTGTTATTTATTCTAGGAGATTCTAACGTCTATTTTCTTTTTTAATTTAAAGCATTTGGAAAAAATGGATTAAACTGAATAGTTTATTTGAATTATGGATTAGGAAAAGAAACTCAGAGTTTAGGGTCATAAAAATTGGGAATCAATTTAAAAAATTGGGAATTCATTTTAGAAAATTAGAGTTCATTCGCACTTCGCATTGAAAGAATTTAGGGATTTGGCTTCTTTTACTGGAATCACTTTTTGGGAATTTAAGATTCATAAACTCAAAGTTCTTTTTCAAAGTCAAAGTTCTTTCTTTGAATTAAGGTACTTGGTAAAAAAAAATGGGAATCAATAAGACAAATATGTAAAAACTTTTGTTCAATCACATAAAAGAGAAGAAACACCCAAAATCCCTCATTGCGAAAATCAGATTTACAAACAAAATTCTAAATCGAAAACGAAAACCCCAAATCACAGTATCACAGAAAAGCTTAAACGCAAATCCTAACCCTAAATTGTGAAATCAAATCTGCATAGGCGAATCAAGAACACAAGAAACGAAATCCTAAAATTTGTAAAATAAAACCCTAATATGAAACGTGAAAAAGAAAAACACAGTCCATTCCGTTGCCGTCGTGGTTTTCTTCGAAAGAGGAAGCTTCCGCGATCTCCCCCACCACATTCTTTTCCTTTCTTCGCAGCATCCCTCAACATCCCATTCATTTAAAAACATTTACCGTCACTGACTTCGCTGATTAATTCTGGTCCAGAAATAAGTGTTATAGTGCCACACCCATCAACAGCAAACTAAATGCAATTTTAGGTTCAAGCTTGCCCTATCAAACTGGACCCAGTTGTCTCCTGCAGTTGTTGGATCATCAACTTCTATCCATACAGAGACATTAGCCCCTTCTCTGATTACCCCAGGTCAGTTATTGCAGTCTGGACCATCAATAGTTACTTCAGATCAGCCTTCACAATCACGTCATAAGGGACAACTCTTCTAACTTCATAGCTGGATTTTGAGGATTGGGTTAGTTTCAAACTTAATTTAGCTTGAGGATTGAATTATCTCCGAACTTAAATTTCAAGAGGACACGAGAGTCTATCTAAGGGGTTACTATTTATGGAGATTTAGGTATTATAGCATGTTTAAGCCTCTCACATTGAGTACTATGAAATGTTTCATAGAGTGAGCACTAAAATGGAAACTTTTTCCATGTAAAATGCAAATTCATTGGAAAGATTATTGAATCTTGCTGAAATTTATATTTTGTGGCTCATTTACGTTTGGTGGCACTAGAAATTTTAGTAGTTTACATTTATTGTTATTGGAAATTAGTTGAGATGCTTACAAATTTGGAGTATTAATTTGTCACTACTTATAATTACGATAAATGGCATTAAGGCAAATTTAGTCTAGAAATTCATCTATTAAATATTTCTTAATCCTTGTGCATTACCCTTAATGAAAAGAAATGGGAACGAGGAAGTAGCTGATGGGTTTCTCAAGTGCTCGAGTGGTTATCAAGTGGATTGAATCAAATTCACATCATTTTTCAAGGTGGTATCCAAAAATCATATTTTGTGTGGTTTATGTTAGTTGTTGTTAGGGTTTCTTACTTTTTTTTGCTTTTGAATTAGTCCCAAACTCAAATATAAGGAGTACAATTTAAGGATTTGTCAGGTCGGGTAAAGTCTCCTTTGGAGATTTCTATACCTTGAAGGGATTAATATTCCACTGTACACATACCTGGTGGGAGTGGTAACCTGTGCTATCTTGCCAGCCCTGTAGTAATTAAAATAAAATTTTAGTAGAAGCTACATTAAATGCTTTTTAAAAGCACGTTTTTCATTTCTCCTTGAGACTTTCTTTATGCCAAATACACTTTGGGCCCTGTTGAATAAATCTCATTAATTGTGCAGTCATAAATATCTTTTTAATTAGCTAAACTTGAAAGTGGTATAGTAGCTCTTCTGGCTCATTCAATGTTGTTATTAAGCATCATGGGCACAGTTCAATCGTTAATCCATGTTAAAAAAATTCAACCTAGTTTTAGTTTGGCTGTGGATGGACAATATTATCTCAAAAGCTTCTATAAATGAAAAATAAAAGAATGGATGGGATAAAATCTTCAAACCACTGCACCACGTATTTACATGTCCCCCTTTTTTTTTTATTAAAGCCAACTCCTTTCTCTTTTTCAGAATATCTTTCCCTATGCCCTAGGAGTTATTTTGAAAAAAATTGTAATTTATATTATTATAAAATTTATAATTTTCTTTATGAGAAATTCTCAGTTAATTTGTTTGCATTGTCTTTGTTTAAAAAATTGATCTCCAATTCAGGAACTCTGTCATTGTTCCAGCCTGAAAAAAGCAAAAGATTGAACTGCGTAACAATTTTTTGGAGGAAATTAGATGGAAGTGACAAAAAATTGTTTTACATTAGCAATGTCCTCTGAATATAGCACATTTCCTCTATCACTTTTGACTTTTCCATATTCTTTATGCAGTTTCGTGCAACCATACAATTGCAATTTGATTTTCATCGCACAATTTTCAATATTGGAATTGTTTTGGTCATATTACTTCTTCATTTTACACATATTTAACGGCACATTATACTTTGGTGTCTTGTATTGACATGTATGTAATAATATTAAGATTTAATATTTGACTACCTTAATGCCTTTACAGTATAGATTAACATAGGACACTTAAGAACTAAGGGATCACTCAATGCTTAAGTAGTGGAAAAGTAACATTTGATGACCTATTATCACGGGTGAAAATTACCCATGTTGACTAGTAGCAAAATTATAATAAAATTAAGATATATTATGACGTAGTTATGAAAACCAGTAATAATGTGCAACGCGATGACAAACTTGTAAATAATTTCAAAACGTATTATGACGGAGTTATGAATATCAGTCATAATATGAAATGTACTGACAAACTTGTAAATAAGTTCAAAATGTATTATGAAAGAGTTATGGACACCTGTTATAATACATGAGAGATTGAAAATTTTTGATAATAAACACCTGTCGTAATATTTTTTAAATCTGAGTATGGGAGTCCCACTACAATTTCAGTCCCACTTTTTCTAAAGGTCGAAGTCTTTTCACGGGCAAGCCCTAATTTCTATGTGAGTCTTCGTCACTCTCGTTCCAAGTTCGTAACTGTCATTGAATGTTCTTCACTCTTGTTCCAAGTTCATCACTATTATTCAAGTTCTTCACCGTCATTTATCCCCATCCATCCGTAAATTCTCTTTTCCCCCGTTCATCATTTGTGGTGATGAAGTCACCAAAGAGGAGTTCTACCGTCATCGTGAAGCATGGGGTAAGAATATAAGCAATCCATACTAAACATAGTACATGCTAGTTTGAAGGATAGGAGGAAATCGTGGAGAGAGGCACAACAAATCGCAACCTGGTTGGGGTTTAGGGTTCGATTCGGTGCTTGCAATCCCTAAATCCTCTCTTCCGCAGACCAAGCCATCAAAGTGGTAATGATGCTCAGCTATCCAAGGAAAGTGGTAGTGCTTTACAAACTTCTTTATGCTTGTCTATCATATTTAAGCGAAAATCACAAGAAACATGGTCAGAGGCTTCTGGAAGCACTAGTGCAGTCAGGGGAAACGACATCGGTTATTTTCGTCATTTGGTAACGATTCCTGAACCGAGGCATATACAGACGAGGCAAAAAGTCTAGAGTTTTATGCCTCGATTCTAAATCGAGGCCTAAAGTTTAATGATTTCGCCTCGGTTCAAGTCAACCGATGTAGTATGTACACCTCTACTCCTCTTGTGACCATAACCGAGGCAGTAAGGTCTTTTTTTTTAATATTAATATTAATATTATTGTTATATTTAAATAAAGTCTAGAAGGTAATTAATTAACTGGCTGAACTAAGTAAGATAGATGGTTCACCGCATTATCAAAACTGGACCAGCCGCCACTAGTGGGCCCACCACCCCATCGCCAACGATTTGTCCCTGGCCTCCTGCGAGATAGATGGTGAGACCGGTGGCACCGGGAGGTGATGGCCTGGGGAGAAACGAGCCGGTGAGGGAGAGGATATCGAAGTGACCTTGGCCAG
Source organism: Vigna umbellata (assembly GCF_018835915.1). Next base: position 29,910 of record NW_025910087.1, read on the forward strand.
CCATGACGGCGCCAGGAGCCGTGGGCTGGCGGAGAGTAACGTTCACGACGGCCCCGCTGCCGCTGAGAATGGACACGTCGCGCTGGCGCCTTCGCGCGAACTGGACCACGCAGTTGGCGATGTCGGTGTCGCTAGCAATCTCCATGACGTGGCTTCGCATCGCATTGGGGCGGTCTCGGGTGACAAATATCGGTGGTTTGGGCTTGTTCTTTGAGCCCGGTGGACGACCCCTCGGGCGGCGCGTGTTGGCCACGTCAATAGCTCTCGTCGCTGTTTTCTTTCTCCTCCTCTTCTTCCCCCGTGTGGTTCGTAGTCACCGCACTCTCGTTCATGGAAAATCCCAGATCCGGTTTCCTCATCGAGTCACCCGAGTTCTCAAGACCGACGGACCCCGTCCACCACCGGTGGGCCATAACTCAAACCAAGAAAACAAAATGAACCGACCAAAACTGAAGTAAGAATAAAGTGAATTACATATAGATCGGAGAGAGGCGAATAAACAGGAAGAGTGATATAGTATAGTTTTTTGTTGAGTCAACAGAGAGAAAAAAAATATAGGCAGAAGAAGCTGTGCTGGGCCACGCAAATGAAAGTGTGTAGGTTAAGTCGAGCAGGTGAATGGAGCTACTACCTTGGTTACTAAAAAACCCGAGGTAATATCACAATATTGCACCAGTTAAAAGCAATGGCCGAAGTATAAAGTCCACCGTAACCACCTCGGTTCCCTGAAGAACAGATGTCGTAGGCCTGGCGTAGTTGACCTGTCAGTGGTTCAGGCGAAAAGCCTAACTTGCAGAGGATTTCAGGCGAAAATCCTGACATATGTTTAAAAGAAACTGATGCTTAAATTGGAATATCTGAGCCTATATATGCTTCGGTTAGGAAGGACTCGAAGCTGAAGGCTGTTTTGACACCGGCTCAACCGAAACCGAGGTGATATTTCAGGATTTATGCATCGGTTTTGTCACAACCCGAGGTAGTATCAGCTGGTCATAAAGTTGTCAGTCAAAGCCTGCTCTCGTATCAGTCCGTATCAGTCGTATCAGCAGGCGTTTAGGCACCGATTGTTCACAAAGCCGAGGTAGTATCTGGCTTCTGTTTCGGCTTTGCATGCAACCGAGTCATATGATCTCGCCTTAATTACTTGTCTGCCACCGCACTGTAATAGACAATAGTTTGGTGTGAAACGAAGCATATGGTGTGAGTTCATAATCAAATTTTGTACTAGTGAAGGTTCCTCGTCGCCGCTTATGCCGATTTGGATGCACCCAACCTCCATTGGGAGAAGATGGCTCTGTGTCCCATTCCTCGCCTTGACGGAGCCATCATTTAGATTTGCGATCTCCTATCATCTTCGCTGGTTACGCCACCATCGATTATGTAACTGACTACTCTCCTTTCCCTTTTAATCTCAACTACTATCTTTGTTACTATTCTAATGATTACGATTCGTCTCTTTGTTTGGTTTCAGGTGCATTCTCATGTTGATGTGTACAATTTTAATGATAATACTTGGAGAAGGAGATTCGACATGCCGAAAGAGATGGCGCACTCGCATTTGGGAATGGTGACCGATGGTAGATACATTTATGTCGTCACTGGACAATATGGCCCGCATTGTAGAGGTTCCACTGCTCGTACGTTTATGCTCGACTCTGAAACTAGAAAATGGAAGGACCTACCTCCTTTGCCAGTACCTAGGTTTGTGTCATGCTTCAAATTAATCTTTCCCTTTGCGATTAAGTTGTTACTGAATGAATTTCGTTATTTTTCCCCCTTTTGTTCTTTGTGTTGCTTAAGGGTGGTGGAACAAAATACTAGTACTAGATCTTGATCTCCCTTAGATGTTATTATTGACAATCATTCATAACTTTTCTGGATCCTGCGCATAGTGGGAACTATATTACACGGGGTTGGGTTGTCTTGATTAGTTACCTTCTAACACTAGTAAAAAAAGCAGATTTTGATGCTCCATATACGCTTCGGTTATTGAGAAACCGAAGCGTACAAAGTTATATGCCTCGGTTTCCATCCAACCCGAAGTCGAAAAGTCATATTGCTTCGGTTAACACAAAACCGGTGCGTATAACGTAACTACTGCCTCGGTTTGCTACGAAACCGGTGCCTAAACCCCTTCCTATTCCTTCCTATTGACTCGGTTAAAGATAAAACCGAGGCCTATTACCCGGTCACCTGCCCCGCTTTTTCCCTTTTTCCTCTTCTTTCCTCTGACAGTCATCTCACTCTCATCTCACCTCTCGTTCTTTCCTCTCGTCTCACTCTCGTTCTTCCCCATCTCACTCTCGTCTCACTCTCGTCTCACTCTCATCTCACTCTCATCTCCCCTCTCGTTCGTTCCTCATCCCACTCTCATCTCACTCTCATCCGGCAGAAACAGAGAGGGCGCGATCTCTCTTCTCCTCTCCAACTTGACAGCCACGGTGCGAGGATGAGACGCGATGGTGGCGGGCGTCGAAAGCGGAGGAGAGGCGCGATGGTGGCCGGCGTCGAAAGCGAAGGGGGCGCGATGGTGGCCGGCTTCGAAATCGGAGGGGAGTCGCGATGGTGGCCGGCGTCGAAAGTGGAGGGGAGGCGCGATCTAAGGCGTTTGGTGGGAGGTTCATCGATCTACGAATCGCGGTGGTTTCTGTGGAGGCGAGGTGGCGGCTAGGTCACACCGCGAACGCAACGGCGACGAGGACGCAGCGGCGGCGAGGACGCGCGATCTGTGGCGGTGGACGGAGAGCAGATCTGCGCGCATGGAGGGGCGGAGGGCAGATCTGTGGCGGTGGACGGAGGATTCGCGGAAGGAGGCCACAGCGAAGGTCACCTTCAGAGTTTCTTCGTCTCTGCTTCTGAGTTTCTTCATCCATCTTCATATCTCTGAATCTGAGTTTCTGAATCTGATTTTTTTTTCATTGTAATTTGTAATTTGTGGGTTGTAATTTGGACATTGGTGAGTTCATAATCTTTGCTGCATCTGTAGACAGATTGTTGACGATTATTGGTTGTTGTAATACTGGGATTTGTTTCATTTCTGTTAAGATTTTCTTGTTCTTGGTTGTGTTAAATTCTGGTTGTTCTTGGTTGTGTTAAATTCTGGTTGTTCTTCGTTGTGTTAGATTCTGGAGCTGATTCTGAAATTGAGTTTGGTTGGCATATACGAAGAAAGTCTGAAAAAAAAAACACACACGCTATTGCCTCGGTTCTTAGATAACCGAGGCATATTTCTGTTTCTATTTATCTCGGTCAATAACCGAAGCATAAAACTTCATCTTTTTACTTCGTCTCCGAATGCCTCGGTTGTAGAACCGAGGCCTATAAACATTTATAACCGGTGCCTTTATACTTTATTGTACTAGTGTAAGCATTTTGTATGAGTTCCTGTGAGATTAGATATCTGTCTGAAATCAGTTCATTCAAGCTTCCATATAATCTATCTATGCGGCTTACTGAAGAAAATCCTTCAAACCATCTTTTAAAGAATATTTATTTAAAATAAATAAATTATTAAATAATTAATAACTAATTAAATAAAATATTAAAAAAAATATTCAAACCAATATAGAGTGCTTAAGCAGTTCCTATTAAAAACTAAATAAATGATTTAAAATAAATTAGACAAATAGACTATACTTATTTAAAAAAGTGTTGTCTATTGAAAAATTAAATAAATTATTAAAAAAAATTCAAACCAATAATAAGTGTTGTCTACTGATGGTTGTCAATAGATAACGCTTATTTAAAAAAAACATTGTTTATTGTTGGTTATCAATGAACAAAGCTTTTTAAAATAAGCATTGTTTATTGACAATCATTAATAAACAAGGTTTTTTCCAAAATTTTTGTATGTGAATAAACAACACTCAAATAGATAGCGCCTAAAAAGAGTTGTCTATAGCAAAAAAAATGTTTTCTATTAACATTTTTGTGGTAGTGATTTTACTAGTTTTGCATAAATACATGAATCCAAGGAGTTAAATGATGGAAACCCATTTAGGGCATACCATTCAAAGGAGGTCTAATAAAGCTAGGAGATCATGAAACAACCAGCCAAGGAGTTGTTTAGCCAAGAGAAGCAAAGGAGTAAAAGGCATAATTTTGCACCATATGAAACCTGACGTGCATCCAGCACCAATTGTGATCTTCCACGTGCATCCAGCACCTTTCATGTGCAACTAGCAGCTTCATAAACCTTTCAGCAGATTCAACGTGGCTCTTCACGTTTATTCACCCTTGCACAGCTAGCACTTGCTTCCTTGCATCATAGATAAAGTTGTAGGCGTGAACCAGGAGCTTTGTTTCTCCTTTAAATACATTGCTCCATTGGTTGTAACCCACCTTTGATTTGAATGAAGAATAGTTTTCTGTTGATGCTGTCCAGAACTTTCTTCTTTATTGAAGGTCACCGAGAGAGAGCTTGAGAGTTTCCTCTAGCCTTTCTCCCTAGCTAGGCTCCATTACTAGCACATCTCCACCCATCCGCATCACATTTCAGCACCTAAATCTCTGCCTCCATTTCACTTCCCAATTTATAGAACACCACCGTTTGANTTCATAAACCTTTCAGCAGATTCAACGTGGCTCTTCACGTTTATTCACCCTTGCACAGCTAGCACTTGCTTCCTTGCATCATAGATAATGTTGTAGGCGTGAACCAGGAGCTTTGTTTCTCCTTTAAATACATTGCTCCATTGGTTGTAACCCACCTTTGATTTGAATGAAGAATAGTTTTCTGTTGATGCTGTCCAGAACTTTCTTCTTTATTGAAGGTCACCGAGAGAGAGCTTGAGAGTTTCCTCTAGCCTTTCTCCCTAGCTAGGCTCCATTACTAGCACATCTCCACCCATCCGCATCACATTTCAGCACCCAAATCTCTGCCTCCATTTCACTTCCCAATTTATAGAACACCACCGTTTGAAATTGTGCTTCAGTTTCTCCTTCACCGAACAACTGTTTCATTCCACTTACTTTTCTGTTTCCTCAAGTCATCTTCAACCCATTACGCTGCATTGACGAAGCACCTATTCCATTGATGGGTGCTTCTATGGTCCAAGTCAGAGGTGAGCTTGGTTGATTTGTTCCTCCACCCGAATCAGCCAATCCGTTCTTCCATCATTAAATCTATAAATTGAAGAAAAGAAGAAGAAATTCAACCATTTTAGAAGAATATGCCTTGTCACGGCAAACCCGTCCATGAAGGTTTCCTTGAGCCATGATTTAGAGCTTAAGCCTTAAAAGAATGCTTCAATATTAAGCAACCCTATACAACCTAGCCTAGGAATTCATAGCCTAAGCCATGGAGGAAATCCACCAAGGGAGGAAACCTAACCGCCTGAGCAGTTAGCCACCACCTGGGTCGTGACACGAGAGTCTATAAATAGAACATTCTAGACAGATTTAAAGAGAGGTGAAGTAAGAGAGAGCTAGAGAGAGAAAAGACTTCGATCTTAGCCTTATTAAGGTGATTTTAGTGAGAGACTTTAGTGAGTCTCTCACACATAATCCTTCTAATTCATAGACACATTATTAGAGGATTAGGAGATGTTTTCCTCCTCCTTGGTTGTAATTCTTCCCATATTCATGGGGAGCTAAATCTTCATTGTGTTGGAACATGATATCATAGATTCAAACTCTCTTGTATTTCATGACACTTTCATTATGCAATTTTCATTTGATTTAAAGTGGTTAACTGATTTGTGCCTTATTGTGGGATGAACTATCACTTATCATGTTTAACTGGCTTAAGATTAAACGGAATCTATTCTTAAGTTGTGTCCAATCAGTTTTATTGTATGTTTCTAGATGAAATAGGCCAAGGATGTGCAGTTGGAACATATTCTTATTTGTAATGCAAGAGAGTCGTACATAGTCACTAACATATTTCATACTAAAGAGTAGGCAAAAGACTAGTCTCTTGGTACCGGGATGGGCTAAGAGTACCATAAAGCGCACTTCCAAGACATGATCATTGGAAGATGCAGAATTGAAGGAATATCTAAGACAAAGCAGAAGGGATCTGTGAAATCAGACTCCAACATGATTTTAAATCGATTTCTAAATTAAAGTGACAATACTCTTGACCTCCATACTCATACTTTTTAAACAAAAACAATTTCATATTAGATCAAACTATTCATAACATTGTTATTTCTACCAAATTCATGTGGATATGATACTTTTTTACTACAATCAGCCCATACCTATTGACAAACTTCTGATGTTGTTAGTCAGGAATGTAACAAGTTTTTGGCATCATTGTCGAGGATTTGATTCAAGAAATATTTGTTTGAGATCAAATTGATCATTATAAATTTGTGTATTACTGCAAAAAGAACTAAGACATTTTATTTTTCATTCATTTTATTATTTTATTGGTTACTATTGATTCCACCATTGAGTATGCAGAAATCTTATGTTGTAGGTGTTGCTCACTATTGTCTTAGTTGTTATGTATGCAAAGAAAAGGAGAAAAATTGGTTTTGTTGTACAATCCAAAGTTAGAAACAACACTAAGAAGACACAATAATTAGAGTAGAAAATAGAGAAAAATTCTCAAGTCACCGCTAGAGCCACAACCTGAAGTCGTAGAACCAGAGATTGATTTTGAGGTAAATTTAGCTAATCAAATGGTTGCATGTAACAATAAAAGAAGATTACTTGGAGACTACACTTAACAGAGGAGGTGAATTTGATGAAGTAGCTCAACTTAATATGTTTTACAGTGGATTAAGGCGACAAACTAGAATGTTGTTGGACGCATTAAGAGGAGGTGCAATGATGATGAAGAGTGTTAAGGAATCTAGAACTATAATTGAATCACTAGCCACTAGTGATCATCAAGTACAGTATGACATCATAAAGATTATATATGTTAAACACAAATCAATCTAATAGACTCATTAAGTGTTTTCTCTCTTCTCTCTTCTTACAATAGTAAGATTATATATCAATGAAGATTGAGTGTGTTTCTCTTCTCAGATATTCTTTTTTGAGTTCATGAGCTTTAATGAGCTTTCCTCTCAACGATGTTTGCTTATGCTCTTTCTTTTTATATGTTATTCTCTTTTTGAATTATCTTTTATTTAAAGGCTTTTTGAAATAATATTCGTTAGACAGATCTTTTTCCTTGATCCTTGAGTCTTCTCAATCTTGTCGTATAAACGACCGTTGGTTAAAGTCAACTTGTCAGAGCAAACTTGTTTTTTCAGTACTTTGATAAAAGTAGGTAGTAAGATTTTTCTGGCACGACTTCTGATAGAGAGAACATTCTATAAATGTCTTCTTTATTCCTCACATCTACTTCTAATTTATATAAGAGGGAGTAGTTAGATGCGTGTAATAGGCAATTTGCACAAAGTAGAGTAGATATGCATGCAACATATATGTCTTTTCTCTTCTCACTTTTGTTGTTTTTAAACGTTGAGTATTTAATGATATTTAATGTATGTTCTAAATAGCAAGGTGATTTTAGTGTTTTATACAATTTAGGTAGGATTTTATCATTTAAGTTTCTCATTAAGATATCAAGTAATTGATTGTAGACTTCACCATTTGAGTTAAGTGTTGAGTTACAAAGAAGAGAGTGGTCTATGAGAGAGTTTTCTAGAGGTCCTTGGAGAAAGGTGTTTCCCAAATTCGTGGAGGAGGTTTCAAGACTTGCATAGGAGGTCTCAAGACTTGCATAGGAGGTCTCAAGAGGTAGGAGAGTTAATCCATGTCTTTTACCTTGTAAAGGATTTGTATGAATTGGAGGAATGGTTTTGAGCACATGATGAGCATGTTGGAGTTATCCTTGCTTTTTGGTTTTCTATTTGAACCTATGGATATGCTATTATCAATATAATATGATAAGGGAAATAATCAAATATTGGGTTGAGAATTCTGAATATAAAAGAAGTTTGAAGGTAAGGTTGTAGGGGAGCCAAACTACGTTCTTGTTTTAATGCAAAATGTGTATATGCTTTGATTGGTGAAAGTTTGCTCTATATTATGATGAATCTGTGATTTTGATGTGATTGACATGATGATGAGTTGTAGTTATGGATTTATTAATAATCATGAGTTGATATTTATGATGGATTTTCGTATGTACGATTTGGTAAGTGGTGTGAGGATTTAAGATGGATTGAAATCTGGAAATTTTTTATTTGGCCAAGTCTTTCACTATGTGCAAAAATCAAATATTTTGGATGGATGATCATATGAGAAAGATGATTTCCTAGTTGGTAAGAGATGACTAATGGAAATTACTCCTCACTTTGTTTTTCTAAGATTAGAGTTTGGTGTGATATGAGTATGGAGTCAATAATGAGACTAAGTATGAGATTATTATTGGATGACCGAGAATATGTTGAATCTATGTTGAATCTAAGTTGTGGTGATTTTGGAATGACAAGTGTGTTATGAAAATAATGTTGGATGAAATTAATAAGGAATTTAACATGGTGATGTTAGGTATATGCTCTAAGAGTAGAGTTAGAGTAAAGTGTATTGCTTAAACTTGACGTTGTTGATTTTCAAATGATCATGATGATGTGATTTGTGATAAAAAGATTCGTGATAAAAATGTTTTGAACATTTTTATGAAATAAAACTTGGTTTCAAAATGTTTGAAGAAGGTCATTTTCAAAAACCATAGAGTTTTATGACTTATGTAGTGTTGGAAATCATTTTTGGTCAAGAAATAATCGATTATATGATATGTTAATCGATTATCATGCAATAATATTAGATTATCATCATCCATAATTGATTATTATGCTAAGATAATCGATTAGCATAACAAATAATCGATTATCCTTGCTTCTAGATGAAGTTTTTATGTTTGGAAATGATCTAGTACATGTTCTTAGGTTATGAATGGTATGTATTGGCTAAGAATGGATGGTGTTTAGTACCGTGGTTGGATTATTGACTTGAAGTTATAATGAGGTTAGATATGGGATGTATTAATGAGAAATTAAGTTTGGATGCAAGCAATTGCTATTATTATGATTGTTTCTGCATGTTGGCAGAATGTGTGTTCCTAGTTATGTGAGGCAGTGGGAAAGGGATTTCTATCCTTCACCTATGTGAGGTAGTGGGAGAGCAATGACTCGAGTTTGGCACTTTCTTGCCTGTGTGAGATAGTGGGGAAGAATATTTGGTTGACCCGAACCACCTAGTCTCAAGAAGAAAGAGTGAGATGTGAAACTAATAGTTATGAGAGAAGTACATAATAGTTCGAGAATTATCAAAACGAGGGTAATGCAAGGAAGAGATCATAAGATTGGAATAGGTAGAGAGTACTTAGGTAGAGAGTACTTAAGTAGAGAAATAGAGAGATAATGATCTTATGAGTAACATGGAGATGGATGAACTTGTACTGTTGTATGAGTAGTGTGGGTGAGTTTGATTATTTGATATTCATCTTGTGTTGATGGCTTAGTTCCCCTTCTTGTTTGTCTTTGTGTTTGTGCTTGTGTTCTTGCAAGGATCATATAACTCGTGTTGTTATATAGGAGCAGATGAAGTAGGAGTTGTTTAAAGTAAGGAGTGTGTTGGGAAACTGTTGGGATTTCAAACTATATTATGAATAATATTGCCCATGAGTTGTATTCTAAACTTACTTTCAGTTTTATTTCTAAATAAACTTTATGATTGTAAGGTTTTAATTTTTACTAGATTCAGTAATCGTATCAAAAGTTATTTTCCTTAATGAGTGTACATTTCAAAAAAAAATATATTTTGCATGACACCCAAAGAAGGGGTGTTACAGCTTCATAGACCAAAAACAAAACACAATGATTCATATAATAATATTGCATTTATATAACGCATGTATGATAATATATGGACAATTGTTCACAATTCTTTGACATATAATAAATGTGACATGGCTTCTCTTTTACCTTTTACCCTTACTTAAAGTAAAGTGGCACCAATGGTACCTTTCATGTTGTTCTATTTTTTGAGTTCACTATCTATTGAATAGAAACATAACTACAATTTCTTCAATTCATTACAACTTCTTTATTCACCAATTGCTTTTTTTTTAATTAAGAGAAACTAGCACCACACAATTCGTTAAATAAGTATTATCTATGGATCAAGAAAATTAGAATGATTATTATAGTTTAATACTTCACTGCTTTTGTTTTGCAAAACGTCCATAGTTCTTCCAAGACTTAAGAATCATATCAAGAATAAAGCTACACTATAATATATTATCATAGCTTTCTTCCCAAACACACCTTGTCAACGCTTTCACCTTTCATTGTGCTTTACTTCATTCCAAGCAACATTCAACAATGATGAGGAAGACTTCACTTTCTTTTAGCTTAAAAAATCAAGAGAAACCCCCTAAAGAAATTTTTACAAAAAAACCGAAACATAAAGGGCTATGCAATCAATAAAGAGAAAACCAAGATAAAGGAATAAAGGGTTACCCTTTTCTTTTTGCTCTTGACGGAAGAACTTGAGATCCTTAATGATGATTGTTCCACAATGAGGATTCAAGATGGGGGCTCCATAAAGAAGGTTCATAAGGGATGTTTTGGGTTTCAGACTAGGGCTAAAGATGAGAGACAATGCTTGGTATTAAACATTCGATGAGGGTTTGGGTTCCGTTAAGCCTCAACAAGAGTTTTGATAAGGGTTTGGGAGGCTCTAAGGTGAGACACTTAAAGGTGAGGCGTTTCCGATAGGGAGAACGACAAAGAAAGAAGATAACGGTCTAGACAATGTTTAGTGTTCTACCCCAATATTTTCTTTTAAGATTTAAAGCTTTGGAAAATTAGCAAACTTAAAAACATTTAAGTCTGTAGGAGAATCAATAGATCTAAAAACATCAATTTAAGTCTTTTGAGAAATAAACAAACTTCAATAATTTCTTTTTTTTTTTTACAAAATTGTTACTGCACATTTTTTAAGTCTTTTTTTATGAACAAATTTAAATTTGGAGACTTAAAAAGATATTTTTGTACTAGTGATTTCCCAATCGAACTTTGACATTGACAGATTTATCAATATCTTTGAAGATGTTTTGATCTTTGGCCATGTGATTATTGCATCCACTATCTAAGTATCAAATTTCTTTTCAACTAAAAGGTTCTTGATTAGCATAATAAAATTATTCCTGATTATGTTCTTCAACAAAGTTTGCTTGATGCTTTTTGTTTGACAAGTTTTCTTCATGTGTCCAAATTTCTTGCAGTACTGACATTGAGGTTTTCTATGATGCCAACAATGTTTTTCCAAGTTACTTGTCTTTTTACAATGTCACAAAGAGGATATTTTCCTTGATGGGTCATAGAGAAGCTTCTAGAAATTTCTTTATTTCTATAAATTTCTTTATTTCTATAAATTTCTCTTCTACCTATATTTTCTTCTTATTCTTTATTTTGAGACCGTAATTTTAATTTTGATTGAAATAATTTTTGGATCGAGTCTCTTTCATGTCTTTTTAATCCTTATTCATGAGCTTCAAAAGATCTCATATGTTGTATTACTAGCAATGTAGCCAAATATTTTGTTTGTTCAATTGTGGTTGCGATTGCATCATATTTTTGGGAAATAGAAATTAAAATTTTCTCAACAATTTTTTTTTCAAAAATATTTTCCCTAAAGGCTCTCATCTGACTAATTATTTCATTTATTCTAGAATGAAAGTCTTTGATGGTGTTAGATTCTTTAAGTCTTATTAATTCAAACTCTTGTCTTAGATAATGCAGTTTAATATTGTGTATTTTATCACTTCCTTGAAACTCCTCTTGTATTGTGTTCCAAGCTCTTTTTGCACTTATGGCACCTATTAATCATGGAAAGATTATGTCATCAATTGCTTGTTGAAGAGCAAATAAATCCCTTGAATCCTTTTGTTTGTTTTCCTTTAACACCTTTTTGTTAGCTACTGATGAGTCAATATTTTTATACTATTCACTTACCTTTTTGTACTACATTTGATTAGGGAATTATGTTTAATTGTCCAATATTTCCTCAATCTTGATATGTAGGCTTAATTTGGCCAATAATTCTTATTTTAATTAATTTGAAGTATCTAAGACTAATTATTTACATTATTAATTGCAGGGAATTGTTTGGAATATAATTTTGGGACTTCAACAGCGAAATAACGTCAAAAACCATTGTCCACATAGGCGTTTTAGATTTAATTCAAGTGTAATTTCGGTTTTAGGTAGTTTTTGGACAAATTTGACTTATTGCGCCGTTTTGGGTCATTTTTGGAGAAGCCCATTAGTGGCTTGACCTAGGTTTGTGTGCAAAAGGGGAGCAAACCCCAAAACTCTCCCTCACTCTCTCATTTTACGTTTTTGTGCACTTTGGACAACAAGGGAGAATTCCCCCAATTTGGGGTTTTAGGTTTTTCATTTACAATTTGATGCACTTTCAATTCCAATAATGCATGTTTTCTTCTCTTTGCCATTTCGACTCTGCACCTTTAATTTCCCTTTCATTCTCACATTGCAATTTTCCTTTCCAATCTCATTTTCATTTGCGTTTGCACTTGCATTTTGAAGATGAATTTCGTTTGCTGCAATGAGTTCTTTAATTTCATTTTAATGGAAGAGTGAATTTGTTTGGGTTGGTGATTATGGATATTGCTTTGCATCCTTGAGATTTCTGGATTGTATTGATGGGGATGTTCTTGCTTTGCATGAGGTCAATTCAGTTTGTGTTTGCAATTGGGTATACACATAGTTGCCTAATTGATGTTTGATTTTCGCTTAGTTAATTGGACTGTGGGTGCATATTTGATTGAATTTCGTGCAATGTGTTTGCTTAATTCATGTTTTTGAAGACCAAATTAACATTCGCTTAGTTGGTTAATTCGTATTTGAATTGGGGTGAGAGTAGTGTTTAATTGTGTTAATCTGTGATTGGAAGCATAGCAATTGATGTAAACACCAACCTGTTTTGAATTTGTGTTGAATTCGAGTTTTAATTTAATTCATTTTCATTCACATAAACACCTTCAAAACCCCCCACCAATTGTTTGATCTAATGTCTGAACCAATAATTAGTCCTTGAGAGACAACCTAGGGGTCGATTCTCCTAGTATATTGCATTTAATTGCTTATTAATTTGACTCGAGTACAACCTCGATCAAATTTAGCGTCGTTGCTAGGGACCAACGGTTCAGTCTTAGGTTCTTTGTTTAGTGTTAGTATGTGTTCTGTTTGTGTTGTGTGTGTGTCTTGTGTTTTGGTTTCTTTTGAGTCAATAATTGGAGAAGTGGGTACTGTTTTCCACGTTTTTCACAAGAAAATGTGATGCTTCCAATGGTTGCGATGAGCGCGACAATGTGAATAGTGTGTGAATAGTGTTTTACTCACAGAGTCGGAATTGGACAAATCCTATGAGCTTTTTAGGTGGAAAACCATGAGTATTTAATATGCAATTAAGTGCAGTATAATACTAGGAAGTGACTCCTAGCACTACAAGAAATATGTTTATTACCGAAGGATTAATACCGACGGTCTTTTATCCTTCGGTAAGGCAGTGACAGTAGTGAAGGAATACGCCCTTCGGTAAAAGGTTCAATTGAGTGAAATGAGAATTTGGGATTTCGCTATCCCATTCTCCCAAATTCAGTATTGTGAAATCTTCTCCCTCCCAAAACCTCTCGACCCCAATCTCAACGGTGGCCATTTTTTCGCAATTCCCGCTTCTTCCCGCTTCTCTCTTCTCCCCTCACCGCCGAACACCGTCTCCCTCCTCTTCGCCAAACCCCAACACCACCCCTCCCTCCTCTACGCCAAATGCAAACCCTCCGATGACATCGACACCTCCAACAACGTCAACTCATTGGAAGACATTGACTTCAACCCCCCGGAGCCTGCGGAGGGATTTGTCGCCCCTCCCTCCTTCGACGATGGCCCCCTCAAGACGGAGGACGAGATCGCCGCAGCCTACGAGGAGCTCTACGGCCCCACCTTCAGCGGCATTTCCGTGCTCGGGAATGACGTCTTCGAAACGGACGCCCTGGTGAAGCAGGACACGGGTTTGGGTCTAACACGAAGAAGGAGAAGGTCCGCGACAGGTTCGAAGATAGGATGGTCCAGGTGAGAAGGGTGACGAAAGTTGTTAAGGGAGGGAAGCAGTTGCCGCCGTCGCCGCCGTTCAGAAGTCTTCGCCGCCGTTCAAAAGTCCGCCTCCAATGCCAGGAGGAACATCGTGAAGGTGCCAATGACTAAGTACTCCACTTTTCCCCACAGGTACACACTCAGTTTCTGTAGAATGTTATAGTTCTTTTGCTTCCTTGTATCTTCTGGAATTGGATCTGAGATTAAGATTGAGATTGAGTTTCAGTTTGCTCTCTTGTATTCATCATGTTTACCCTTGTTGGTTCATCCCAAGAGCACCCGAAAATTACAAGCAGCCCTTCACGAACCAAAGAATATAAGGTTAGTTGTAGCATTGATTTACTGTTAGATTCCGAATTTTAGTTCATTTTTTACCCTAAAGCTTGTTAGTAGCTAATGAGATTATGCATTGGTTTGTCAGAGATCCGGGACAATGCAAAATTTAGACTTGTACAATTTGAACAGAAATCTTCCAAGAGAGCTAACTGAATCAGCTCAAGCTGTCTTTTACCAGAGGGCAACCCAAGTTTTTCTGTTCAAAGTGTGGAGGAGATAATGAAAATTGTGGGAGAAGCAAGGGACCCTCCTCCGGTTTCTCGGCCTGTCAAAGGTTTTGGCTGGGACGGTGAAGAAGAGGAAGGGGAAGAAGATGTGGAGGAAGAGGAGGATGAAGAAAATGAATATTACAAGAGGGTGAAGGAAGTTCATGCCAGTGGAGAATTTCAAATCAGTTAAGCAGTATAATTCTTGTGTTCTTGGTTAAAGTTTCATTTTTTATGCTAGAAGTCACTATTTTTATGTGTACTATAATTTATATTAACTACTATAAACCAGCGAGGCAGTCTAAGTCACTACACTGTCCATGTAATGTATTAGTATTACCTGTTCACCATGGAAGTCGTGTATGAAAACAGTAGTTGTCTAATAACTTTAAATTACTCATCCATTTATAATCTAGCTAGTTAACTTTAAAATGCTTTTATATCACACGAAACAATGACCTCAACCATGTATTGTGCCTTAAGTTCTTGTACTTGGTTCTGGTTTACTTTGAGAATGCTATATCACAGAAAGTGGATGATTATCTTACTCGAGTCAAAAAATGATTTTAACCATGTACTCATTGTACATTAGTTTTTTTCAAGAGAATTACCACTGGACTAAACTTTACTAGTGATCATTTAGTTTTTCAAGAGAAATAACAAACATACTTCGGAACTAAATTTGTATATTATAGTTTTAACTTTATATTATATATATATATATATATATATATATATATAATATATATATATTGAGAAACAATCTCTTTGCTGAACATGTTGCAGACTTCATAACGTTTAAAATAAGTTTTTAGTCATATTTCGTTTTTAAATGTTTATTTAAGCATTTCTA
This sequence comes from Vigna umbellata, assembly GCF_018835915.1. The sequence goes on from NW_025910087.1 coordinate 45,392, forward strand.
ACAAATAAGTGTTTGTTTCAAAGATACTAAGGAGTAAACCTTTTCATGTGACTTTGCATAGGGCATAGAATATTTTATAGTCTATTAAATGTAGTCTCCAACACTTGAGTGTTATATGATTAGTTGTAGCATGATTTACTGTTAGATTCCGAATTTTAGTTCATTTTTTACCCTAAAGCTTGTTAGTAGCTAATGAGATTATGCATTGGTGATTACCTCCTAGTTATTGAAAAAGACATATGTGGATACTTTGAGGACGAGAAAGGCATTTTATTAAATAACCTTTATGTCTAAAGTATTTCTTTCACTGATGCCATTTTCCTTTTTAACATGATATATATACTTTTGAATTTCTATTCAGTAGATGATTGTTGTGCTGCTTGCCACAGTTGGAGCAATCATGTCCATAAAAAATTTCAACAATAGTCATCAAAGAATAGGAGTTGCACTATATGGCATTATCTGGCTCCAAGTTTTATTTGGTCTTTCTTGACCACAAAGGTAAAATAACTAAATTCCCTTTCATTGAGAATTTGTGTATCTATACGCATGATTTTGTTGGTTAGGAAGTTAAAGTAATAGACCTTTTATGCTCTATGTTTATTAGGATTGTTAATAGAACAAGTGTTTAAAGCATATAGAGTACTGGTGAATTTGAATTCAAAGATTGTACATTAGTTGGCTTACTGGCTAAATCACTTTTTTGCAAGTATAATATTAATTACTTTTGGGGAAATAATTGAGTTCTTTTGGGGAAATAATTGTGTGTTTTGTTAAAATGTAGTGTAAGGGTGAATAATTGAGTTTTTTGATGAAATCTGGAATTTGATTGTTAACATAGTAAACTGTTTCAATGTAACTCATTTTACATTTGATTGACTAAGTTCTATGGAAGTTAATAAAATTTCATTGCTTGGTGTGAATGTATAATTACTGAAAAGATTGCTTTATATATATAATATATATATATAATATATATATATATATATATATTAGTATGTATGTATGTATGTATTTGAATGGAATTATATAATGTTACAACATCTTGTTGGTAGTTTATGGTTAATGATTGAATCTTGATTGTCTAGGGTGTGATTATTTCAATACTTAAGAGTTTGATATGTGGCTCATTACTTTCTATGGTATTTAAGTTGGTATGAATTACTAAGTATAACTTTCGGTCAAAGCAAAGATAGGTATGTTATGTTGATCACGTATAATATCTAAGCTAAGTTAATTGTATGGAATCAAGTTAACATATAATGAAAAGGATAAAGTAAGTGTTATGTTAAGCAAGCATAGTATTATGATATAAAAAGAATGTGGAAAAGCATGAGAAATGGTTTAAATAGGCATGAAAAATTGATATAACATTGAAGTAAATGATTTTTGCACTGCACTTATCTGTTTGCTAAATGGGAATATGATCTTAATTGCTGAATTGGAGTCAATATATGCAGAAAACCTTATTGTTTTAGTTATAAAACTCTGCAGAAAACCTTGTTGTTTAATTATAAAACTCTGCAGAAAACCTTCTTGTTTTAGTTATAAAACTCTGCAAAAAACATTTGATGTCTTAGTTACAAAATTCTGCAGAAAAGCTTGTTGTATTGCTGTAAATTCTGCATAAATCTTTGCTGTTTTGGTGTAAAAATTCTGCAAAATACCTTACTATTTTGCTGTATAACCTGCATAAAAATCTGGTTGTTTTGATGGTATATTCTGCATAAAAATCCTTGGCTATTTGACATTTGTTAATCTGATTGAGTAGTTTATAGCTTTTGGAGATATTGTTTTATGTCAAGTAGGTATTATTGTTGTTAAAGTTTGTTGTTGGACTATGTATAAATGTGAGATTGTGACTATGTATAAATGTTTGCTCCAATTTTCGATTCTAGGTTGGCATGTGCAGGTTTATGTTTCCAAATGCAAAGTCCAGTGGTGCATGACAGGACAAGGTTGAGAACGCCCTTAGGTTATTACCGAAGGCTTTTGGCCCTCGATAATTACCGAAGGGCGGAAGCCCTCGGTAAATGTTAGCGACAAGGGATTTACCGAGGGCTCTTGGCCGTCGATAAGCCGTCTGTAATTACCTTTTACCGACGGTTTTGGGCTGTTTCCGAGGGCTCCTGGCCTTCGGTAATGCCCTTCTTTTTTGTAGTGTAGGTCGTCTCTCAAGGACCAAATATTGGTTCAGTCATTAGATCGAACACTTGGTGGGAGGTGTTTTTGGACAGTTTTGTGAATGGAAATGAACCAAATTAAAACTCAAATTTAAACACTAATTCAAAACAATTGGCCACTAGCTCAATTACAATGCTTCCAATCACAGACTAACAACAATTAAACACTACTTTAACCCCTAATCCAATACAAGCTAGCCAACTAAGCGAAGAATAACCATGCTTTCATAATTGCAAACGAAGTGAATGCAATGCACAAATTCAATCAATTTTGCACCATACAGTCCAATCAACTAAGCGGAGATTAAACACCCAACTAAGCGTATAACCAATCACAAGCACAAAACAGATTGAATGTTGAGCCAAATTAGAGCAGCAAAATCACAATTCCAACTCAGAAATCTCAAGGAAACGATGCAATTTTGTTAATGACCAACCAAGCACACTTAAGCTACCATTAAAGCGAGATTAAAATAGAAAAATGAAATGGAATTAAATCTCATAAATGTAACAGCAGCAGCAAAACGAATCGAAAACGCATATGAATTGGGCAAAACAAAATTGCATGGAAAACAAAAATTGGAAACGTAAATGGAAGCAAGAAAAGAAATTAAATTTACACTTGGAAACGTAAATGATTCATTACAAAGAAAGGGAAAGAGAGAACCTAAACCCCCAAAGGGGGGAGGGCTAGAAAACGAACCAAAGCTCCAAAACCTAAAGGAGAAAAACGAAAATGAGGGGAGAGAACCTTTCCCAAATCTCATTTGGGATTTTTAAAAGGGAAAAAGACGAAAAAGCCCTTTATATGGGCTTCTTACAAAATGTTCACCAAAAATGGATATAAAGTCATAAAGTTTGACCCAATTACATTATAAATGAATTTAGAACGAAATTAAACTATAATGTTAATGTGACCAAGCTCTTCTTGTCCCAAAATATGATTCCAAAATTGTCTTGCAAATAATAATTGGAATAATTATGACCAAATAACTCAAATTAATTAAAATGAGAATTATTAGTCTAATTAAGCCCAAATAGTGAAAATGAGATAATAATGAAGAATTAAACACAATTCACTAATACAATATGGTGCGAAAAGCTAAATGAATAGTACAAAATAGTGATTCATCAGCTACAATAAGAGTAAAAGTGTCTTTTGGAATAGTGAATATGTTTTTTATAATGTCTCATAAATTTGGAGAGCGAAAGAATGTCTTCATTTTGACACTCAAAAAATCATAATTGTCTCATGTAGAAATAGGTAATAAGTTGATGATGTTTGATTAGTAGTAGTCATGGGTTGAGAAAATATTTTAGAAGTACTATAGAATGGAGTTATAGTTTTTTTTTAAGTAGTTGAAAAGTTTAGATACACTCAGTAAATGACCGAATGTAGCTCTAGTGCCACTGATAATATTTTAAGATTGTGAAAGGAATAGTTGATGGTTTAGAAGAAATGTGGAAATATTAAAATATGAAAATACGTAGTAGTTGGAAGTAGTATATATTTTGTAATTCCATGTATGTTGTTATCATACTTAAAATGATAATGCACATGGATATTTATAGACCCATCTTACTTACATGTTAGTTTAGAAAATTTTAGATAAAAACTATATAAATATTCTAAATTTATACCTATATAAAATGTTATGGATTTTTCCTCCTATAGACTTCTTTATTGTTCTAGGATTTTCATTACACTCTAATACTTCTATCTTAAACTTTTCTATATTCTTTTAAAATATATATTACACTTTAATACAATCCATAATCTTGATACATTCCTTATGTCTAATATCCAAAAATTCCAAAGCGATGTAACCTCTTATTTTATTCCTTTTATTAGAGGCGTTTGAGTCTTCGTGATACTTTCCAATAAGCGTGATATTGATTAATAAAGCATCTATCAACACATGAGAATACGATTCCCCATGATTTCTTTTCCTTTATCTTTGAGTAAGCAGGCTTTGAATCAGAATATAAAACCAAGGAACTCAAAAAGTAAGAGTAGAAGTGACAGCATCATCAGCAAGCATATATTCTTGCTTTCACCCATATGAATATATGAATTTCCCAAGTTGACACATGAAGCTATATTTGCTCCCGAAATAAAGAAAAGTACTTTGCATGGTCCATTGAAGCGGAAGGTGAAATCATGAGCCACCACAGGCCCAACTTCACACATCTGCAACGGCAAGGAGGTTTTAGATCCTATGATGGCCACACTTACAATCATCATGAATCCAATGAAGTGCCTGTGTTTTACAGATCTAACTCTACTCAAGCCACCGTAAGTTTATTCTGTTCTTATTTTAATCTCAAGGATTCTAGAACTTGATGACTGAAGAAGGAAAAAACAAATTAAATTTATGTTGATAGATTGTACCTAATCTCGGTTCATAATATTAGCAGGATGAAAGAACTTCCGATGTATTACCTCGACAACGGGTTTGGGCATGCATACATCCTGTAGGATTCCACCACATACCTTAGTAAGGCCGAATCACAAACTAATTTGCTTGTGTTTAGACTTCACAAATATGTTCAATGAATGATAAAGTGTTTTGATGATTGACATATATGGATGCATGTACCATAAATTTCACCGAAGTATTAGAGTTAATGTAAACCTTGAGAAAAGGTCTTGTCAGAAATATTTCCCACAAAATCAGGGTTCTACAATTTTTTCAACTGCTAAATGAATTAACAATCAATCACAAAAATGGAAAAGGAAGATCCCAAGAGCTTATTTTTAGGTAATGAGCACTATGATTTGAATTCCATAAAGCAACCTCCCCTCCACCCACGATATGCTATTTAGTTGAATGAACTTTGCAATTTTTCTGGTTCAAGGGGTGGTAGAAAAACTTAGTTAATATTTGAATAATTTGCAGTTTTCCATCAGCAGCACCTAGAAGACAACAAATTATTCAGAATGAGCATATGGGAAGGCTGAGAGATATTTTCCTTCAGCCACCTTCAAGATATACATTCCAAACAAGCACACAAGCTGCCCCAGCGGTAGAAATTTCCAAATCAACAGTTTTGAGCAAGCTTGAGAAAGTAGTGTATGCTAGGAAGCTGAACTTATATTACAGAAACAATGCTGAAGAAAAACATTTGAAAGAGAAGAAGGAAAAGGATGAAGATGGTAAGAGGTGTGCTATTTGCTTGGAAGATTTTAAGACTGGTGAAGAGGTGATGCTTACTCCATGCAAGCACATGTTTCATGAGGATTGCATAGTGCCGTGGCTAACAACTAAGGGCCAGTGCCCAGTTTGTAGGCGTGTGATTTGTGAGATGGGATGTGGGAACCCTTCATCCTTCAGCAACAATAACTGGACCACTTTGGAATCTAGCAACCTATTTAATGGAGAGCTTTTATCAGTTTTTAGGGACATGGAAGAAGCTTTTCAGTTCGGCATATGACTTAATGTACACTTATATAAGCTTATGCTACAGTTGGAAAATTGGCTTGCCGTTCCATAATATATGGATATGTTTTCTCTTCTTTGGCAGAACATATATACTATGAATTTTGATAGGTAGAACTTATGAGTTAGAGATGAGATACACGAAATCACGCAAATTTGTTTTTCACTACTTGATCCATGTATATAGTACTTTTGGTTGATTTGAACGAATTAACATTGAAAGAATTTATTGATTAAGTAATTACAACTCAATGAAACCACATGAATTGTTTCTAGGAAGTTCTAACATTAACGAGACATAAGTCAACATCATATAAGAGATTTGACACTATGTCTTGACCAAAATTTTAAGACTTAGATTTAAGGGTTTTCTTTATATGTTGCTCAACATTGTTATCTCTACAACGTAGGATTCAAAATAACACTTGAATTCTTAATAGTCTCTTCTTCAAGATTAGGTCTCTTCAACTTTGGTATTTTCCTTTTCGATCCTGAATTTTACATGTACCATCCGCTTGTTTGAAACACATACCAAAAGACTTTTTATAGAAGGAATCCACAACCTAAATTCTCCACCCATACACCAAGATGAACCATAAGCTTGATATAAATTGTTGGATTGAGCATTTATTATTTTAACAAATACTACAGTTGATAGTGAAAGCGCAACTCTTTTTACTTAAGAGCATACCAAAGCCAAGGTCAAGAGTTTAATTATCAAGGGAGGCAATTTTTGAGAGAGAAATTGTTGCTAGGGCATCAATTATCCTATTGCATAGACCACATGGGTCAATTCACAATTGAAGAGTTTGATTCTTAGAAGGACAAAAGGAGGGAGAGATTATTGCAAGGTGCATCGGTTGTCTCATGGTAAAAGTCACTTGAGCCAAGTCATAATTGAATTCACAATATATTGTTCATAATTCAATATTTCACAATCATACCAAACATATGGAAATTGGTGTTTTCTTTATGCAATAAAAGATTATAGCAAAACAATTGTACACTTATCATATTCCCACTATTTATGACGACTAACAATAAAATGCTTGTCGATAAATTTTATTGATAAATTTTCTCATCTATTAGTAATTAAGAGCGAATTTATGGTCGTCAATATTGTTGAATGTTTTTCATCAGTTAAATTTGTCAATAAATATCACGATTTTGTCTTTTCGCTCATCCTCCTCCTTTTCCTTTCTTCTTCTTCTTCTTCTTTTTCTTCTTCCTCCTCCTCCTCCATGTTGCTATTATTAGGTCCACCACCTTTGACTTCTCCCCCTCCTCCTTTATCATTGTCGTCGTTGGTGTTTTCAACATTGTCGTCATTACCACCTTTGTCGTTGTTATTGTCACCATCTCTTTCTTCTTCTTTTTTCTTTCTTCTCCTCTTCTCATTTTATTAACAGAAATATCTATTAGTGTAATAAAAATTACATAAAACCAATAGTTTTTACCAACAAAATATTTGTCAATAATTAAAATCCACTAATAATTTTTCTTGGTGTAAGTTCAATTTTATTGATGAATTGTTTTTCATAGATAAAGTTTTTTTACTAACATATTTTCTTTACCGATAAAATTTCGTTAATAATATAATATTTTCTTGTAAGGTTATTAACCCACATTTGTTTATTTATTTTTATGAAAAATCTTGATGAATAAAATTTTTTAGGTTTTTATTACGGTGAACTTTTACAACTTTAAGCTATTATTAACAATAACTTTTGTTGTAAACGTAAAAGTAATTTTGTAGAACAAAACAAGAGCAATAAAAAAGTTCAGATTGTTTCTCTCGTTCTTTTTCTTTAAGAATTATCGTTCTTAAACTTATTTTGTCATGTTTCTTTTAAGGTTTATTTATTAAAATTTAAGTTCAAGGTTTTTATTAAAATATTTTATTATTTGAAAAATCAAAATATATATTAGTTTATTATTGTTATTATTGATTTATTTTATAAATTTAATATATTTAAGACTAATAAAAATTAAATTTAAACTACATTTTTAATTAAGTGTATCTATTTAAATTGATTTTATAAAATAAATAACCCACGGATTAAGATTTCTAAGGTGTTTTTGAGTAGTGAGTAAATGCAAACTGATGTTACCTTCTATTCATTTCGTAGACATAAATGTATGATAACACAACGGAAGCAAGAGCTCACGCTGTGAAACAAACATAAAATATCCAATTTAGTTAAAATATCAACTTATTTATATATATATATATATATATATATATATATATATATATATATATATCAGTTATTTAAAGCAAGTAAAAGTTTAATTGATAAAATAAAATACATTAATGTATATTTTATATAAAAAATTATTTATACAACTAAAAAGTTATTAAGGTGCATAAATCAAAGTTTTTGTGTAGAAGACATTTTCTAAAAAAATTATGAAAAATTAGAAGATGCAAAGAATAAAAAATGAGTGTGAATAGCATGGGCGATTTGTAATTTGAATCGAAAAATTGGTTGGGCCTTTTAATTGAGTCCAAAATGGGTCCGTCTGACCCAAATTAACACTTTGCATATGGACTGAGTAACGTCGTCGTTTTCTGATTCTCCTTTTATATTCACACCTCACACAAGTCCTTCTGTTTGGACGGTTTTGTTATTATTAATTCTTCCCTTCCATCTGCCGCCGCAACGGTGCACCCTAGTAGCCTCCAACAATGGTAAACCCTTTTTAGGTTTTCATTTCTCTTCTTTCAAAATCAAATTCACTGTTTCTCAGATTTGAATGTTATTTATCTAAAATTCGAGTGTTATTTACCTTTTTTTTTTACCTTTTGAATTGGAATGAACGGAACTTCAGGCTTCAGAGAAGAAACTCTCGAACCCTATGAGGGAGATAAAGGTACAGAAGCTCGTCCTCAATATTTCTGTTGGCGAGAGTGGAGATCGCCTCACCAGAGCTGCAAAGGTTCACTTCTTTCCACATTGCTTCCACTTTTTTCTTAAGGAAAAAAAAATCGGTTTTTGATGTGGAATTTCTTTATTTTGGGTCTTGCAGGTGTTGGAACAACTGAGTGGACAAACCCCAGTGTTCTCCAAAGGTTAGTTCTCCATTAGTTTTTTAATGGGTCGTTTGGTAATACTGTTATTAGGCATAGATCTCAAATTTGTGTTCAGTGGAAGTCTCTGGTTTTGAGTTTATTTAATCATTTTTGGATTTTTATCGTTTTTCAAAGCATAGAATACTGGGGAAGTGGTTTTGAAGGATGCCCAAAAAAATTTCAATTTACGGAAGCCCATTCTTATGAAAACATTAAAATGTCAGATATTCTTCAGAAGTCTGTGAACCAACTCAAGATGAGGATTCTGATATCCATGAGTATATGGCTGGAAGAAGTTTGTTTGAGATCTCTCCTATTTGGAATGTAGAGAAGTTCTATTGAGATCCTTGTAGAGAAGTTCTGAAGCTCTTCTAGTTTTGTATCCAAACAGGCTCATTTAAATATTTATTTTTTTCAAACACAACAGACCAAACTTGTGAAGTTTTTTAAATTGTAATTTTGCCTTACTTCTAGTGTATAATATTAGTGGTTATTGTATGTAGGATATGTGTGTTTCTCTCAGTTTTGATTGCTGAGAAATTTTTTCCTCATGTTGGTTTTGACAGCAAGGTACACTGTTCGTTCCTTTGGGATTAGAAGAAACGAGAAGATTGCTTGTTATGTCACTGTTAGAGGTGACAAGGCAATGCAACTTTTGGAAAGTGGTTTGAAGGTGAAGGAGTATGAACTTCTCAGAAGGAACTTCAGCGATACTGGCTGCTTTGGCTTTGGCATTCAAGAGCATATTGATTTGGGAATCAAGTAAGTTGAAAAACGAGTATTGGATTTTCATGCTGTTTCAACTTGACAATGAAACAACGCTAACTTACTTTAAGGTGTGAGTTTTTAGGGCTGAAGGGATGGGAAGTTGATGATCTGGTTTTTGTGTTGTGATATGAATACTCAATTTTCGATATCATACATGACTTCAAACAAATGTTAACTTGCTTAAAAGATATGGGTGTTCTATAATTATGTTTTTGTTGATTAGGTCCTTGGGTTAAAGATATTGTGTTGCTTGATGTTTGAGGTAGCAGGACTCACATTAGCTTGGTTGTTTGTTAATTAGATTTTAGATGTTATCTGAAATTAATAAACTGGTTTTGCAGTTTGTGATCTGTCTTAAAATGACATTGTCATACTATTCATTTTCTGATTCCTTCACTTGCGATTTTGTCTACTAACTTTGGTTCATTTCCCCTTATATGTCAGATTGTGTTTTCAATTTCTTTGGTGATTGTGAATATTTCGATCTACACACTAATTATTGGTTCTTGACATTTGATTCTGATTCAGGTATGATCCTTCAACCGGTATTTATGGAATGGATTTCTTTGTTGTTTTGGAGCGTCCTGGCTACCGTGTTGGCCGTCGCCGAAGGTGCAAGTCCCGTGTTGGAATTCAGCACCGTGTCACAAAGGAGGATGCTATGAAGTGGTTCCAGGTGAAATATGAGGGAGTGATCCTTAACAAGTCTCAGGCAATTGTTTAGTTTGGGTTCACTTTAGGAGTGTGTGTTATCAGTTTTGTCAACTATAGTTCTATCTTTCTATGATAGGATCTTAATTTTTTGCCAGGTTTTGAATCCATGTTTTCATTTAAGATTTTGCGATGAAGCACATGTATTAGCATTGTTAGATGACACTTTAATTGCGAAGTTGTGAAACCCTCGTTATGCAATTATGCTTTGTAACAATTTAGTTTCTGTATTTTGTATGCAAATGAAGCGATGTCTTTCTCCAGCATTTCCGGACAAGTGAAACCATTTAAATGAAATCACGACCTCAGCATTCAATAACTGATAGACGCTGGAAAAATTTTGTACTAAGTGACAGAACTATGTTGTTGCATTCCCAATACTTCATGTTTTCCAGAAATTGTTTTTGTTGAAAGTATTTTTATTCGAAATTATTTCGTATTTATGAACTTGCTGTTCTGAAGAATGATTTAAAACATGAATTACAAAGAAGATTGTAAGTAGTGAGTGATTCTGGGATAGGTAGTTTGAAAGGCTTTGTAACTGATATAAAAGGGACTATTTTTCTTTTTGAGAAAATGATAACTTATTTTGTTACCATACGTTTAGACTAGTTTAAAACCCAGTTGGTGTGTTCACATTTTCTTATATACTAATAAAATTAGTTGTCCAAAATAATTTTGTATGTTTGGTAGCCGGAGAACTCCATTTAATTTATATAATAAATTTGTCACACCCCAAATAATAGTTCAAACCACCGAAATAAAATAAAGTATATATTCAGACAACACCTAATAATGGTGATGATTGAAAAAACAGAGCAACAAACGCAAGAAGACATCAGAAAGGGTAAACTGATTAGAAAAAAGAAAACAAACATGAATATAACAAGGTACATATTTCATAACAAAGTCATTCATCTCAAATAGTCAAAGTAATATGAAATATATAACCAAAACTCTTACAAACTTAATTATTTGGATATATACACTAATCTCATATTCACTCAAGACATGCGCACAGGGATGGCAACGGGTCAGGCACGGGTAGTGCCTACTGTTAGCAAAAATCAAAGATGAAGTTTTGATGATGAACAGATTTGCACAAGTCAAGATCCATAAAGACAAATTGAGAGCTCTCTGTTAAGGGTATAAAGCTTTTATAATAATCAAAGTGAGGTTGGTGTAATAGTGCTCACATATCTATTAGGGTTGATTCTTGTAATTTATGATCGGATTTATAGCTAATGAATTCCTGAGGGAAGATAAATTAACACACGCCGTGGGGGTTCAGATTTGAAAAACTAGCCGTTGGGGGTTTCAGATTTGAAAAACTAGCCGTTGTACTCATTATTAATCGATTAATATTTATGTTAATCGAGTAAATGCGTTAGATGGCCCGTTTTCGAAGAATGGAAGGGTATTAGGCTGAGTCTATAAAATGGCTCACTCTTTATCTCAAAAAAACGCTTCCTTGTGATCTTAGTACTCTGAACTCTTTGCGAACTCTGTGAAATTGTGAAGCTAGGAAATCTTGTCTGCCAAGTCCTGAAGTGACTGCGGTGACAGAGGAATAGCTTGATCATCCTTGGTGTGTCTGAGGAAAGTGTCTGAGAGAATCATCCTTCGTGAAGCATTCGAAGGAGGTGATCATCCTTGTGAGATCAAAGAGGTGTCAGTTATCTCGTGTGGGTGTCAAGAGAGGTGGTAATTTTAAAATGGTACAAATTGTTTTCTGTGGGAATATATGGTAAATTGTTTTGTGATAGTGCAAAAGGTTTATCTTGTTTTTGAGATAAGCGACTGGACGTGGATCACCTAGTGATCATGAACCAGGATAAAAATTCACCTGTGCAATTTTTCTCTTTCACTTATCGTCATTTATATTTAATCATTCAGCCCCAGTAAGAAAATTAAGAGAAAAATATAAAAAGGCATCATATTAAACGAATATACCAATTCACCCCCCCTCTTGGTTTGTTACCACGCTAATATTGCCGCTTGCAAGCGATTCTAAAATTGGTACAGAGCTTGCTTTGATAGTCTTCAAATGGCAGGATCACATACAAACCTTTGCAGAGGGTTGCATCAATCAATAGACCCCCAATATCACAGGTTGCGAACTATGCATTCGGGAAGGTTACATGAATGCAAATATTATGAATCTATTGATTGTGAAATTTGGGGTTATTGCGTCTGTCTGGTTCTTTGTTCCTACTAAACAATTACAGGAACCAAAAGCCCCGTGGTCAAGGACCATGACGAACCGAAAGATCAGAGAATGACGTTAAAGCTCGGATAGTATTGCATCGCATTGAATGTGATGAGTTCTAACGGTTTCTGTCTGCAAAACTGCTCGACGAAATGTGGATTGTGCTCAGAGGGACACATGAAAGGAAACAATGACGTAAAGAGGCAAGAAAGAATTCCGATTCAAGAGTTGAAATGTTACGGATGAAGCAAGGAGAAACAATTTCAGACGTTCAAAACGTTCACCAAATGCAATCATCTCATTGGAATAGTACGTCATTTGATAGATGAATTAAATTAAAATCTTTAAAGTATTTTTAGACAGGTCGTGGCAACATAAGAGTACGCATCTCGGAGTCTCAAAAACCTCAACCCACATGACTCGGCGGCATTATTGGAAAGTTGAGAGAGCATTGAACTTGACCTCGAAGACTAGATGAAGAAAGAACGAAGCAAAAGAAAAACTAAGAAAAAGAAGTTTAGCCTTGAAATCTGATGGTGGAAAGGAGCCAGAGCAAAAGGAGATGAAGAGTAAGACATGAAGAAAATTTGAGCTATGATAAAAAGGCTCAAAACAGGTTCATGAAATCAAAAGAAAGAAGATTAAAATTCGAAAAGAAAGAAAATCAAGGATCTTCCTCACAGTATAATGTTAAGGTTGCGGAGAAAGGGGGCACTTAAAAGCGGACTGCCAAATCAAAAGAGAATGAAGAATAAAGAAAAGAAAGCCCTACATCGCATGGGGAAGATGCAAGAAACAATTTCGATTTGCGCGAATCGATGAAGAGCAAAAACATTGTCTAGTGGTGAACGACGACGCTGGAAGCCAAGTAAGTACTCTAGAGATTCTGATAATGTATAGTCAAATAGTGAAGATGAATTGCCATGAAACTATGCTGCTTTATAGTAGGAATCTGAAAAATTAGAATAAGCTTATAAGAAATGAAAAAGGATTTATTTTTAAAAATTTAAAATTAAATTTTGAAAATATTTCTGCAGAGAAAATAAAAAATTTGAATTAGACTTTGAAAAAATATTTTTGAAGAAATAAAGATTGAAACATAAAGTTTTAATTCTTGTTGAAAAGGGTAAATGTACTCGTAGGATTGAAGTGCTCTTTGAAAAATTTTAAGAAGAAACTACTAGAACACACAACCTTAGGAGAATGTAGTAAAAATAACGAAAATAAGGTTGTTAAAAAAAAGTATGTTCCTAAAATTAAAAATAAACATAATAATAGAACCCGTAGAACATGGGTAGAAAAAGGAACAACTTATAGGAACACAAACTTTGTATATGCCTTTTATGGATATGAAAAAAAGGTCATACTTCAAATAAATGTAAATTAAGCATTATGGTGTGCCAAGTGGGTAGCTATGCTTGGGTTGTAAATGATTTTTTAAATTAAACCCAAGACCCATGACAAGAAAGAGTGGTACTATTGTTAATATTTAGGAATTTCTTTAATCAACAATTTTTAGAAAATTTTATTCCAAGGCCGATGAAACTATTTTTTGGAGATCTTCTAAATATACAAAGAATATTTAGTAGTTTTCACAATCGGAAAAAGTTTTAGGGTGTGCTGTTGGCTTTGTATGACATGTAGACTTGAGGCAAAACCTCTTGAGTCAGTTTGAATTACATCAGGCAATGATTGAAGATTTGTAGAAAGACAACCACATGAAGCGAAAGAATGATGACAATTCAAGATGAAGATTCTAAACAAAGTGGATGGAAACAACTAGAGGAGTATCATTACGAAGTTGGAGGCATGTCAAAAAGGGGGTTAAACATTAGAAGAGATCTAGGACTTTAGAAATATCTTAGGATTGATTTTTTTAAAATTCCCGATCGTATATAGTTAAATATATGATGTTTTTAAGTCTTTATCCTAAAAATATTTGTATATAGCCTTTTGTGCATGCTGAAGAATCTTTCATTTAAAATATTTTTAGCTCTAGCATACTTGCTTTTATTAAGGGGGAGTAGGTATTATTTAGGAGGGAACATCAAACACAACTTGTTAATTATGATAAAAAGGGGGAGAAACTGTTTAAAGCTTATTGCCTATTTGTGCTATTGTTGATTATTCACTAATGCATTTTCTTCCATAAGTTGGGTTTTATCCAGAGTATTACTAAAAGCTTTAAATCAAAGGAAGTTTTTGATCATCATCAAAACGGGGGAGAATGCTTACAAATCAAAAAGATGAAGTTTTGATGATGAACAGATTTGCACAATCAAGATCCAGTAAAGACAAATTGAGATATCTTATTGTTTATAAAGCTTTTATAATAATCAAAGTTGAGTAATAGTGCTCAAATATCTATTAGGGTGAGTCTTGAATTTATATTTGATTTATTTAGCTAATTGCTTTTCCTGAGAATAATCAATTAACACTAAGCCGTTGGGGGTGTCAGATTTGAAAAACTAGCCGTTGGGGGTTTCAGATTTGAAAAAACTAGCCGTGTATATATTATCGATTAATATTATGTTAACGATTAAAGCGTTGTAGCTGGCCCGGTTTTCGAAAGAATGAAGGGTATAGGCTGAGTCTATAAAATGGCTACTTTTTTTTATCTCAAAATAACTCTTCCCTTGTGCTCAGTACTCTGAACTCTTTTGAGAACCTGTGAAATTGCTGAAGCTAGGGAAACTCTTGTCTGCAAGTCCTGAGTGTACTGCGGTGGCGACAGAGGGAATGGAATAGCTCTGATTCTTGGTGTGTTGAGGAAGTGTCTGAGGAATCATCCTTCGTGAAGCATTCGCGACAGGAGGGTGATCATCATTTGGAAGATTCAAAGGACAGGGGTTGTAAAGTTCATTCTCTGTGGTTTCAAGAGAGGTGGTTAATTTCTAAACGGTACAAAATGGTTTTTTCTGTGTGAATTAATATTTGTAACTGTTTGTGATAGGACCAAGGTTTATCTTGTTTGAGATAAGCGACTGGACGTAGGATCCTAGTGATCTGAACCAGGATAAAATCAACTGTGCAATTTTTCTCTTTCCCTTACTCTGTCATTTATATTTAATCATTCGCCCAGTAAGAAAAATTAAGAGAAAAATATTAAAAAGGCAAATAAAAAGAATATAACATTCACCCCCCTCTTGGTTTGTTACCACCGCTAATAATCCGTGCAAGCGATTATGAAACAATTGGTATCGAGCTGGCTTTGATAGTCATTCAAATGGCAGGATCACATCAAACCTTTGCAGAGGGTGCATCAATCAATAGACCCCACTATTCACAGGTGAAAACTATGCATTCTGGAAGGTAAGAATGCAAATATTTATTGAATCTATTGATTGTGAAATTTGGGGGATGTTATTGCGTCTGGTCTTATGTTCCTACTAAAATATACCGGAACCACAGACAGTGGTCACTTAGGACCATTGAGTAAAAGAAAAGATTTCAGAATGAGGTGTTAAAGTCGGAATGTATTGCATCAGCATTGACTGTTTGATGAGTTCTACAGGGTTTTCTGTCTGCAAAACTGCCTCAAGAAATGTGGATGTCTCAGAGGGACACATGAAGGAACAGATGATGACGTTCGTAAAAGAGGGCAAGAAAGAAGTCCCTGATTCAGAGTATGAACTGTTCCGGATGAAGCAAGGAGAAGAAGAAACCACAGAGTTCAAAACGCTCCCAACATGTCAATCATCTCATTGGACTAGGTAAGTAAATTTGCTACTGATGAATTGAAACTTAAATCTTGAAGTCTTTAGACAGGTCGTGGAACCTAAGGGGATGCAATTCGGAGGTTCAAAACCCTCAACACATGACTATGGCGGCCATTATTTGAAAGTGAGGGAGGCATGAACTTGACCTCGGAAGACTAGATGAAGAAGAAGCAAAAGCAAAAACTAAGAAAAAGAGTCTAGCCTTGAAATCTGAGGTTGAAAGGAGCAAGAGCAAAATGGAAGATGAAGATTCAGAAGATGAAGAAAATTTGAGACTCATGATAAAAAGGCTCAACAGGTTCATGAAATTCAACGACAAAGGAAGATTAAAATGCGAAGAAAGAAAATCAAGGATCTTCCTCACAGGTATAAATGTACGGTTGCGGAGAAAGGGGGGGGGGCACTTAAAAGGGGACTGCCCAAATCCAAAAGAGAATTGAAGAAAGAAATAAAGAAAAAAAAAGAAAAGCCCTACTCGCTGGGAAGTGACAACGAAACAATTTCGATTTGAGCGAATCTGATGACGAAGCAACATTTGTCTAGTGGGGAACGACGACGCTGGAAGCCAACGTAGTACATCTACGTTCGATAATTATAGTCAAATTAGTGAAGGATGAATTGCATGATGAAACTGAGGCTGCTGTAATAGTAGAATCTGAAAATTAGATTAAGTATAAGGAAATGAAAAAAGGATTTCAAAAAAATTTAAAATTAATTTGAAAAGATTTCTGAAAAAGAACCTAAAAATTTGAAATAGACTTTGAAAAATATTTTTAAGAATTAAAGATTTGAAAAATAAAGTTTTATTTTTTTGACAAGGGTATAAAAGTTAAATTTACTAGTCGTGATGCATGGGCTTCTTAGTTGAAAATTTTAAGCCCCCTACTAGACACACACAACCTTAGGAGAAGTCGAAACATACCCGCCCCTAAGGTTGTTTACACATACGTCTGTTCCAAAATACAAATAAACATAATAATCGAACCCGTAGAACATGGGAAAAAAGGCAATGGAACAAACTTATAGAACACAAACGTGGTATAATGCTGTTATGTTGAAAAAAGGGCATACTTAAAATAAAATAAAATGTAAAAGGAAGGCCGTATGGTGGTCCCAAGTGGGCAATGCGGGGGTGTGAAAAAGGAGTTTTTTGAAATCGAACCCAAAGGACCAGACAAGGGAGGGGGGGACTAGGGGGGAAGATGGAGGCGGGCGTGTAACAAAATAGGGAGAAAGGGTGGCCGACGGCCGAGGAAACGAAGGGGTGGAGAGGGAAGGAATGCGAAGAGGGAATCAAAGAGGAGAGTCAAAAGAGCGAGAAGGAGGAGAAGATGAGAGGGAAGGAGAGCCGCAAGCGGAAAGGGAGCGAGAGGGAAGGCGAGCAAGGAGGAGAAGGGGGCAAGAGAGAAGAAGAAAGAGGGGGAAAGACGAAGGGAAAGAAAGGGGAGGGGAAGCAGAGGAAAAGGGGAAGGGGAGGGGAAGAGAGAAATATCTAAAAGGAAGAGAAAAAGAGAAGAAGGGAGGGGGAGGGGGGGGGGCGGAGCTAAGAAGAACGCGGGTAAAGAAAAAGAAAAAAGGAAAAGAGCGAGGGGGCAGCAAGGCAGGAGAGAGAGAGAGAGGAAGAAAGCGGAGAGGGGGAAAAAGCAAATAAGAGGAGAAAAGGGAAGGGGAAGAAAGAGAGAGAAAAAGGGGGAGGAGCGCGCGAGAGGAAGGAAGGGGACAGAGGAAGGGAGAGGGAGCGCAGGAGAAGCAGGAGGCGACAGGAGATGAAGGAGCGGAAAGCGAGAGCAGGAGGAAAAAGGGGAGAGAGAAGGAGAGCAGGGGAAGAGGAGGAGAGCGAAATATTATTCTTCAATAATTATATCAAGTATTCTTGATGAAATTAATAGAATTATTAAATTATCATATTAAAATCTTCTATATACAAAGCATTATAGTTTGCAATAGGAAAATTTTTCTGTGTGGCTAGTGGTCTTTGATGTGGAAATTGTAGACCTTGAGGCAAAACCTCTTGAGTCAGTTGAATTAGATGCAGGCAATGATGAAGATTTGTAGAAGACAACAAATGAAGCGAAGAATGATGACAATCCTCTAAGATGAAGATCTAAACAAAATGTGGAAACAACCTAGAGGATTATCATTACGAAGTAGGAGGCATATCAAAAGGGGTAAACATTAGAAGAGATTAGGATTGTAAAATATCTTCGGATTCATTTTTTTTAAAATTATTTATCCTTACGTATATCGTTCAATATATGAGGTTTTATAAGTTTTTTATCCTAAACATATTTCGCCACCTTTATCTCATGATCATGTTCGGGCAGCTTGACCACCCGCCAATCTTAAACCACCGCTTACCATCATTTTAGCTATATTGCTACTTGCTTTATTAAGGGGGGGCCAGTATTCACTCTTAGGAGGGAGAACTCAAACACAACTTTTAATTATGATCACAAAGGGGGAGACATGTTTATTTTAAAGCTTATTTGCCGGATTGTGCTAGTTGGGATTATTCACTAATGATTTTGTGTTTCTCCATAAGTTGTGTTGTATCAAGTTATTACTAAAAGCTTAAATCCAAGGAGTTTTTGATCATTCAAAAAAAGGGGAGAATGTTAGCAAAAATTCAAAGATGAAGTTTTGGATAAACAGATTTGCAACAAGTCACACGATCCATAAAGACAAATTGAAGATCTCTGTATTTTATAAAGCTTTATAATAATCCAAGTTGATGTAATAGTGCTCAAATATCTATTAGGGTTGAGTCTGGTAATGATATTGATGTATTAGCTAAGTGAGTATTTTGCGAATAATCAATTAACACTAGCCGTTGGGGGTTTTCAGATTGACAACACACACCAGGCCTTGGGGGTCTTCAGATTTGAAAAACTAGACGTTTGTACTCATGATAATCGAGTAATATTTATGGTTGTTAACGATTTTTTAATGCGTTTTAGATGGCCCGTTGTTTTCGAAGAATGGAAGGGTATTAGGCTGAGTCTATAAATTGGCTCACTCTTTATCTCAAAAATAACTCTTCCCTTGTGCTCTAGTACTCTGAACTCTTTTGAGAACTCTGTGAAATTGCTGAAGCTAAGGAAAAACTCTTGTTTGCCAATCCTGAAAGTGTCTGCGGACAGCGGATAGCTTGATCATCCTGGTGGTCTGAGTCATCCTTGGTGTGTCTGAGGAAGTGTCTGGAAGAGAATCATCCTTCGTGAAGCATTCGAAGGAGGTGATCATCCTTTGTGAAGATTCAAAGGAGGTGTAAGTTCATCTCTTGTGGTTTCAAGAGAGGTGGTAATTTCTAAACTGTTACAAATTGTTTTTTCTGTGTGACTAATATTTGTAACTGTTTTGTGATAGTGAAAAAGGTTTATCTTGTTTGAGATAAGCGACTGGACGTAGGATCCTAGTGATCTGAACCAGGATAAAATCACCTGTGCAATTTTTCTCTTTCCCTTACTCTGTTATTTACATTCAATTATCTGCTTAGTAAGAAAGAATTGAGAGAAAAATATTAAAAAGGCATAATAAGAGAATATAACCAATTCACCCCCCCTCTTGGTTTGTTACCACGCTAATAATTCCGCTGCAGCGATTCTAACACCTACCCGCAACCTGACCTGTCGGATAAAATCGTATATGTTACCCGATCCACTACCCGTCAGGTATCCGTTTAAAAAATACCCGCGGGTACCTGCAGATACCCGCAAAAAATAAAAAAAATTATTTAATACATTTTAAAAATAAAATTTAAATAAAAATACAAATATATATATATATATAATATAAATTAAATTAAATGTAAATTAAAATTTAATTTTTAATTAAATTTAAACTAATAAAATATTATTTTATTTTATTTTTAATTAACTTTAATTAAAAATATATAAATTATTTATTTTTTAATTTTTTGCAGGTAATGGGTACCCGCGGGGCGGGTAGTATACTACCCGTACCCGATCCGTTTAGAAGCAGGTATTAAAATACCCGCTACCCGTTACCCACGGGTAGTAAATATCCGTGGATAGTTACTACCCGCCACGGATTTTACCCGCGGGTACCCGTGCCCGCGGGTAAAATTGCCATCCCTACATGCGCATGTGGTGATCTCCACTAGTCTATGGAGTCATTATCAATAAATTTTATCCTACTACACACAAGATTAATTTCTTTTGCGTTTTAGAATCCATACATTAATACAAACACGAAAAACAACAAAACTAGGATTTTTTTTTTCATAAAATCCCTTAAATCATAACAACTCATATCATTACTACAATTATTATAAATAACTCATATAAGTAACTAAAACCAACAAAAGCTATCAAAATTAGAATTTCACAACAAACGAAAACACTACACTAACTAGTGCTTAGTGGTACAAACCATCACTCAGTGCTTTGTCATCACATGGCTCTCTCTTGAAATTTAAGATTGATGCTTAACGATACAAAGTCATTGTCAACACTCTATCACCACATGGCTATTTGACTAGGAATTTAAGACTTGCACGCAACAGTACAAAGTCATCGCTCAATGCTCTATTACCACACGACTCTCTGACTTGGGATTTAAGACTAAGGCTCAATGAGCGTATAACTCGTATTGTTATACAGGAGATGACATTGGAGCTAGTTGAAGTATCGAGAAGAGCTGAGAATCTTTAGGAATTTTGAAATTGTAATTGGAATATTTGAACTTTTTATTTAGTAATAAACTCAATCAATTGTTGATGTTATTTTTTCAGAAATAAAGTTTCTTGATCAGTTAATTTTTTTTTAAGTTTGTTTTTGCAATGGTATCAACAAATGTTGAGTTTTTAAATTACAAGTGACACCAAAATGGTATGTTACATTAGGTATAGTAAAATTTGATTCAGACTATACTTTAGTTTAATTGATTATGAATAGTATAAAAAAATTTCACTTTTAATTTTTAATTGAGATTGTACTTTGGTTATTAGTGAGAATGTCAATGAATTAATTGAGATTTCACATCGATTAATTTAAAAATCAAAGACAATAATTAATTGAACAATAATCTTTAAATCACGAGTAGTAAATTATATTTTGAAAAAGTAGTCAAATCAATCTATTTTCTTTATTATTGTTTTTTTATCTCTTTATATCTTATTGGCAATTTCATTTTTTTCTTTCATTTACTATTTTTTAATTTTTTTATCTATTTTATTTATATTTTTTTTCGTTTATTCTTTTTATATTTGACTAAATATTTTGTATAAAATTTATAGAACTAACTTATTAATAATTAATTTAATATTCTTTTGGCGAATTTAAGTTATCTTATTTATATTAATATTTTTTTTGTTTTTATCTTAATAATAATGAAGTTGATAATTTAATATTATTATTTTGATCACGCGAACATCAATATTATCAGACAATGTTGAGTAATTTAATTTATATGTTCACAATTATTTACTTCAAAAGTTATTGTAAATTTAAAGTTATTTTATTTTTGAAAAAATTTGAAGTTCATAATAATTTATTCATACTAATATTTTTTGTTAATATTTTAATAATACTGAAATTGAAATAGTTTAATAATATTAATTTGATTGTGTGAAGTGATATTATTAATAACAAGAAAAACTCCCTTAAATATCTAACCTCATATATAAAATGTCTTCAGTAAAACATATGCACTCTTACATAAAACAATAATTTGGCACATCAAAATGCCTTTTATTGCAAAGATATTACTTAATAGAAAGCTAAAAAATAAGCAACACTTTCAATGTGTGATCTAAGCTTGAAGCTACTCAATGCCGAAGATCTTTGTTGTGAACTCATTGATCACCTGCTCACCAGGAAGAGACTTAGCAACACTTTCTTTTTGAAGGCACCTCTTGGCCCAAGCAATCAACTTAGGACACTCAGCATCTATGTTAAGAGTGACAAAACTTGCAAAGGATTTTATCCAAGGGTAGAATGAGACAAGTGCTATGTCCACAAAACCAAGATTTTCTCCTCCAAAATAACTTTTATCTCCCACTTCTTCCTCCAACAATTTAAGGGCTTCTATCAACCCTTTCTTTGCAACTTCTCTTTCTTCTCCTTTTCCTTTCGAAATCTTGTCTAAGGTATTAACTATCTATTTCACAAGTCATAACTGGTATAAGGACACATTTATGTTAAATATAATCAAATTACACAAAACACATGGATTAAATATCATCAAATCTTCTTGCATATGTTTTCAAAGCAAAATAATATAGGTTAAAAAATAAATTTTAAATCTAATTCAATCTCATAACACTAACTTATAAAATAAAATTTGTATTTATTTATATATTTTTAATTGACCTTATCATTAGCTAATGTAAAACATTATATATTTTTTAAAAAAATCGATAACAAATGATACAATAAATCAAACAAACAATAAATCTCGTCAAAATAGATTATAACTTAGGAATCTATATTAAGTAATGGATTATAAATATATAATAATTCTATACAATAAATTTGTGAAATGAAATTTGTTCTAGTTTGTATACTTTAAAGTGTTTTTATAACTAATTAATGTGAAAGTTTTAACAATATATTTGTTTAGAGAATTTCTTTACTTATCACTCATTTAATACTAAAAAAACAAATTGTTAAAAAATGAATTTTAAAATATAACTAATAAAACTTAAATTAATTATATAATATAAATTTATTTCTTTATTTATAAGATTAATAAATGGCACGAATAGTAAAATATCAAATAAAAAATGTATTAAAAGGAATAAAAAATGGTATCATGATAATTTTTACAGATTTATAAGAATAAAATGATTTAAAAAATGTAAAGTCTTATATTTTTTTAAGTAAAAAATAAAGAAAAATAATATGAAACGAATATAAAAAGTTTAGATGCGTAGAATAATATTTTACTAAAGGAATTAAAAGTATGAAAGGAAAGAGAGGAAGGGTACCTGAGTGTCAACATAATCAGCCCAAAATCTTGCCTGTGCTCTCTGGTAAGGGTCAGAAGGCAGCAAGGGATTTGTGTGATTCCAAACATCTTCAATGTATTGAACAATAATGAGAGATTCACAGATGGGTTTGCCGTTGTGGATAAGAACCGGAATTTTCTTGTGAACCGGATTCATTCGTAGGAGTAAAGAACTCTTGTTCTTCAGATCCTCTTCTTTGCGCTCATACTTTATACCTTTTTCAGCAAGTGCAACCCTCACTCTCATCCCAAAAGGACTCGGCCAGAAATCTAGCAGAACGACGTCGTCTGCCATACTGCTTCAGCTTCAAGGAAAACAAAAAATGAAGAAGAAATATCTGGTGGCTTAACTCCAAATAAGATTATAACACGCTCTTTTTGAGATAATAATGTTCATTTCAAAAGCATCTCTTATTCTTTTGGAATTTATTTGTTTTTATTTTAAAATCTTGACTTTTACACAAACACGTTAATTTCAAAGTTCCACATGTTTAAATTATTGGACACCGCCGAAGCCATTCAAAATCGGACACGGGAACATATATATAATATATATATATATATATATAAATATTTATATATAGTTGCGTGTACTATTAAAATTCATTCAGAGAGGTCGTCATGGATGAAGGAATAATTTTTCATTTATTTATCAATCTTATCTCATTTTTAAACTCTTATTTTTTATTTGTTTAAATTTATGCTCAACAAAGTAAAATAAAGTTATATTGTACTTATTTTGTTCTCAATTAATTTAACTCAAGTAAAACATAAATAGAATCTGACTAAAAAATATTAATTCAGTATAAAATTAAAATTTTTACATTTTTAATTTTTTTAAGTATGTTTCTTTAATTATTTTCATTTTAACATTAAAATAAAAAGTATCAATTAATGTAATTAAAATAAAAGTTAAATTAAGAAAATTTAATTACGTTTAGATGCATAATTTAATTAGTTAATGTATTTTTGTCAACTAGGTAAGATAATTGTAAATATTTTGGTTTTATACTTTATTTTAAACTTTTTATATTATTGTTTTAATTAAACATTACTTTTTAATAAATTGTATGTATTCATTATTTTATACATGAAGAAGAATTAACGAGATAGTATGTTTAATATATTATTAAAGAAATATTTTAACATAAATTTTGAATTGGTGAAGAATAAAATTAATGATTATTATTTTATTGCATGTAATTTTAATATACTGTAGTTTATATTTTTAAAAATATAAGAATTTGATTTTTGTTATAAAGAAATAAAATTACTGCTTATCGATTAGTCACATTAAAACCAACTATTAGACGTGCAATTAATTTACTACTAACTTCCAGTAGTGTTCCCTTAACTAAATTTAAGCATAGAAATTTAACTATTTATAGCCAGGTAAGTATGCTAACCACACCCAGCTTATCTAAAAATAATTTAATTCACTATTTCATTTACATTTTACAAAGCATCTTAGAATCATAATTTATTAGTATTGTTCAGGTAAAAAAAGTGTACTAATTATAGTAATTTTTTACACCTGTTAAAATCTGTCAGGAGTAGAAAGTGATGCAGTGACAATTTTGTAAATATGAGAAAATTTTCTACATCAACTTTAATGAAAACATGTATAGAAAATGATGTGTTGGTAATATTATAATAAAATACAAATAACTGTATAAAAATGAAATAGGTATAAAATTTTTTATACCTATTAATCTTAGAATAGGTATAAATTATTGATTTATACGGGTTAAATATTATAAAAGGTATTAATAACTTTTTACATATTGAATTTTTTTTTTCTTTCCGACTTTCTCTTCTTCTCTTGTGCAATTTCTTTTTCGTTCTCCCTCCTTCTTTTACAAATTGACTGCACTTTCATTCAAATCCATGTTTCCTTATACTGTTCCTTTTAGACGAGGATTTATGTTCAATTAAACCTCAATATTTCTTACAAGTTATTTCTTTATCTTTTTTCTTCCTTTCTAGATAGGCTAAATGTTTAATGTATTTCATGGCAGGGTTCAACTCATACAGGTTCAGCTTTAACTCTTGTAGAAGTGTTGGTTGCAATGCATGGAATTGTTCGGAGAAGGATGGCCATGCACTTAAGAAGGCATGTCTTCTATTATCTACGCTTATGCTTCAATTACCCTTTCCAATCAAATGTTGTTGGTAAAAGAGTTTTTCTGTCGATTATTGATGATCTATGAACATATGATGTATTAATGCTTTTTGGAGATGTCACATCTTATGAGTTTTTGTAATAAGTAAAATAAATTTTTTTTGTGCCATATAATTAGGAAGTGAGCTTGATCTTTGCTATTAAAAAAATTAAGTTTATTATTTCTTAACATGATACAAATAGGAAATAATTGATACAAAATGAAGAACAAGCAACACCTCAAAATCTCAGTAAGGATAGTTGTTGTGTCTTGATGTAGCTAACTGTATGTTGTTTTTTCCTTATTACCCCCTCCCCCAATAAGAAATAAATAAACTATTTTGTTAAACTAACAAAATACCAAATAGCCACTGTTGTGCTGGCTTCAATTTGCATGGTAATGTTGTTTAGAAATAATATATTGTTATTTGTCTTGTGCGTGAAAAGCTTGTTTAGATGCAAATCACTATTATGGTCTTGTGCATGAAAAAGTTCAAGCCTAATTGGATTGTTGTGTAATGTTGCTTTCCATCTGGAATGTAGAAAAAGTTATCCAAATATTTTTTCCAAAGGCTATTACTAGTTACCAAGCCCAAGTCTGATTTGTATAATCTTTTTCATCAATGTTAGTTGAACTAATTCTGCTGTGTCAACTATTGAAAATCCTTAAAAACTTTTGAGGTGAATTCTGAATTATTCTTTTTCACCATCAGACAACATATGCTTGCTCGGCTTGCTTTGGGCAATGTATTGTGTTCACACAATAGGTTGTAGCAAAGGCATTGAACTAGATGGTAAGGAAGATTCAGTGTTTTGGCCAATTATACTGGATTTACTTCAAATCTTCATGGCTCTATTGTTTATATTTTCAAGTTGGACATTATGTAGATATTGCATGACACGTCTCCAATGTAGCAACATGTCATAAAAGATGTTTGAGAAGAATGATCTACATTTCTTTTAACCGTTTATAGATGATTAAATATTTCAATGTTGAGAAACTATTTTATGTGTAATTTCGTTATGTAATATTATTTAGAAACTTTGTTAAGTAAATATTACATTGAGGAACTATTTTGATGTGTTAATAATAAAAATAATATTGATTATTTTGCTTGTTATTGATTATTCAAACGATATTTTGAAAATTAATTTTATGGAGGTTTGGATAAGGATAATAGCACATACAAAATAAATATTTAAAAAAATGATATCTTTTATACCTGTTAAAGTTGGATTAGGTATAAAAAAAAAGCTTACTTTTATATCGGTTCCAGCATCAGCAAGTATAAACAATAAGACTTTTTACACCTATTCTAGCATCAACAGGTATAAAAGTGGCAAACTTTATAATTATTCTAGAATCGACATAAAAAAAACTAAAATTTTCTATACCCCAACTATACACCTACTCGAGCAGGGTATAAGAAGTCTGTTTTTAACAAGTATAAAAAGCCTTTTGTGATAATGGTTGTCAAAACCGCCGGTAGTGGCGGGATTTTTGTCAAAACCGCTTGTAACAACGATGGTTTTGTCAAAACCGCTGATAACAAATAATATGAATTAAAACTAAATATTATATATAAAATAAACTACATTGTGCAATATATTAATATGTTCGTGGAACTAATTATTTCTATATTAAAAAGAAAGATGTTCAATACTAAATTAAAATACTAAAAATATGATTAAGATGTTCATTACATTACTAAAAAAGAAACAATGTCTTGAAGATGCGCTCCTCATGCAACATCCAATTCTTGAAGATGGGCTCCTTTAAAAAACTTGGGAAGGAAATATTAATGTACTGGGATAAGAAGCAGAGAAACAAGTAAGCTGTCTAGAATAATGTAAACACGGCCACCGCTTTGAAATTTGGTAGGCTAACGGAGTCTACATTTGATCATATGCTTCTTGCATACTTTAGTACAGCTGATTCAAGTTCATATTTTTCTAGAAGGAGATTGACGAATCACACCGTTGGATGGAGGGATTCCAATAAGCCCACACAAAATGGTCTGGCAAACAACTTAAATTAGATTTCAACAGGAAAATATTTGCTATATGTATGTCTACACAAAAAGCCTTCATTGGATAAACCCCTTTTTTAGTACTTCTCTTTACTTTCCTGTCAGATTTTTTCTGAATTTTTACTTTGCCTATATGATTAGATGCCCTACTTGGTTGTGCAGCCTTTTCCCCGCCATTCCTCTTATCAAACAAAAGACCAAAACGTCAAATCAATGCACTCACTAAACCAGCACTACCTGGAAAACACAAAAAAGGGGCCAAACACAACCCTTAAGTGCAAAATCATGAATAACAAACCAACTACAGCTGCACCCAAGACCGTTCTTAGTAGTTTCTTCTTTTGAGGTTTTTCTTTTGGTATTTCTTCACCTCCCTCTTTTGTTCCAACTACATTTTCTAAGTGTACTCCCTCATCTTCTGGATTTATTTCATCTTATAAGGCAAAGTTGTAATAGAGAGTCAATTTACAATGAAAATGGTTGATACAAGCATGCTTGAAAAGGGTCAAAACAAACTTACTTTAACATGCACCTCACAAGTATGTTCCGAACGGGAGACAGGATCAAATCCATGTTTTGGGCTTAGGTTTGCGGTGAGGGATTCAGTAAGTGATACAACCTCATCACAGTTAACAGGAACTACAACACATTTTGTAGGACAACACTCAATCTAATAAACATGTAGACAAGAGTCGTACGTATGAAAAAAAAACTAAAACAATATATTTTATTAAATAACTCAATTAAAAGAAAAGTTATTGAATAATCAATACATATATCAATAATATATTGAGTACGTCAAAATTATTTAAGCTGACAAAATTATCATTATTATGACTCTAGATCAAGCATAGATGATATAAGATATATAATATATTGAGACAATTACTAGAATAATTTCTTAATACTAATATTAAAACAAGCTCTTACTTCAATCTTTCTCAATTCAGCCTCCGTTGCAGCTTTCTTACTGTTCACCCATGCTGAAATTGATGAAATGTTTTTATAAGTCCTGGTCATCAAATTCATATAAATTAGTTAAAAGAACTCGTTAAATGACTTCAAATAACTACATGTAATGATAAGATAATACAAACATTTGGTGTTAACTAACAACCTAGTTTGGCAAAACAAATAATTAGAACTCCATATTCACAGATCTTTTTTAAACTTCACAACTATAGTACTGTTTTCCAATGGCAAGTGCAGTACCAAAAACAACCAAAGATCATACCAGTTACAGTTTCTATTTGAGCTGAAAAGGAAATTAACAATATCTTATGCAAGTTCTTACTTGTTCTCTGCTTTTGACTTTTCACTTTCTTCCCATGCTTTGATCAGTGACAACCTCTTCTCCCTTGCAACTCTCGCAAGGACAACATCTGAATAAGAAACAAAAGGCGTAGGAATTAGGATGTAAATATGAAATGCATAACAAGAAATAAAGTATCATAATGCAAACAAACTCACCTCAATTCACAGATCCCTCAATTGGTTTCTCTATAGCAACTTCACTAGTCTCTGACAAAAACCAAATTAAAAACACAACATAATAATTATTATTGTTTGAGCCTTTACAACAATTATAATGATCATTAAATAGACGTATATGTGTGTGTATATATATGTTATGAGCTCATGTAAGAAAAAATAGATCTTTACTTGACGGAAAGAATCATATTATCATCCAGTTGGTAACCCATCAATTTAGTTTGGGCATATAACTCTTTCCAATAGACCTACGACAGGGAAATTCCAGCAGATGAATCGCCTATTAAGAAAAATCATGAGTGTGGTTTTCTATTATTTTCAAACAAAATGCAACGAATATAAGGAAGAGATAACAGAGAAGAAAGTCCTGAATTGGAAATGGTAAAATTAAATAAGGAGGTTTTGAAAGGTGGCGAAGAGGTAGAATTGGGGAATTAAAAGGAAAAATGCAAACCTTCAAGAGCTTGATAGCGTCTTTGGGGGATTGCCGATTTGGAGGTTGGCGAGACCCGCCATGGCTGGCACTTGCATCTCCAAGGCAGAGATATAATCACCGGCTTCTTCTAGGAGCTTCGGGAACGATACCTTACGGCAACCAGGGATTAATCGTTCGAGAGAGCACACTTTTTTCTGCAGCAGCAACGCCGTCCGTCGAATCTTCGGCGTCCTCTTCTTCATCAATCCAGCATGGGTCTTCCTGGCCTTCCTGTGGTGCCTCCGCTTCTACCGGCCAAAAAGATTTGCGAGAATCGCGTTACTCCAACGAGTTCGGCCTTTGGCCGTGGCGGCGAGGGAACGGTCGACGGTTGCGCATACATCGCTAGTAGCGGCAGGGCGTGGAAATCATTGATTCGCGTGCATAAGGATTGGTGGAATAACGATTAGGGGAATCTGCATAGTGGAGAGAAAGGAATGTGAACCTGCGTAACGGAGAAGTAAGGAATGTGAACCTGCGTGGAGAAAAGGATGGAAATTTGAAAAGAGAAGTGCGCAAATGAAAAAATTAGGGATTGAAAGATAAAAGAAGAGGCGCGAGAAATGAAAAAAATCATATGCTAAATATTTTGAATAAGAAAATGCGGTTTTGTGTATCAAATCGTCGAAAAAATTATTTGAAATATTTTAAATAAAATTTTACTGCGGTTTTTTAAACCACTGGAAACTAAGAGGGGTTTTTGAAAACGCCGATAAAAAACCCCTTCTATAATCTATTATTTTTGAAAACTAAGAGGGGTTATAACCACATCAACCTAGGTTATTTAAAAATAATTTAATTCTTTGATTTACATTTTACAACGCATCTTAGAGTCATAATTTATTAGCATTAATTGTTCGGGTAAAAAAAAAATACTTATAGAAAATGAATAATCTAATATTACAAAAATAAATTATGTATTATCGACCATAACTATTTGTCAGTAAAAATCAATTATTTAAAAAATGGGAAGATAATATTTCAGTTACAAAATACAAAGATAATATAAGATATAAATCTATTACAAGTCTAGAATAATTTAATTTCAGGTCGCTTAGTGACAGATGAGTGTCGTTAAATATGACATTTTGTGAGAAAAATGGTGTTGAGTGATATGAATATCACTGAGCATCATCTTTGGTGGAAGATGTAGTATTAAGCGCCACTTTTCATTCCAAGTATGAAACAATTTAATTCCAGGTCGTTGAGCAACAAATGTGTGTCATTGAGCGTGACATTTTGCAAGAAAAATGGTGCTGAGTGCCATCTTTTGTAAAATATTTAGGGTTTCAGTGCCATTTTTGAGCACCAGTATACATGTTTGAGTTTTTTTATTCCATGGTTGTTTGAAATGAAATTACGATGTATTTAAGGCATGTTTAAGTGTGTATTGTTTTTATCCATGCATAAAATTGTTCTAATGGTAAATATGGTGTGTCAGCATAATTACACGAATTTCGTGGGGAGATTCTATGGTGATGTTTATTTAGAGTATGTATTGATATATGGATTCAATATACGGGTTATCATGTCATTCTAATAACCATCTAATCTCAAGTAGAGAAGGGTGGAAGATATGGTAAGAGGTGTAGGAGGTTCTAGTCTAGAGGTTTTACCTAGGCCAAAGATGGTTGACGGACTAATCTTATATGTGGTAACTTACATGGATAAGTTTTTCCACTATCACAAATGCATAATTTTAATGGCATAATGTATGTGATGAGTGCATATTTATGCCCACATTTATGTTTTAAAATTCAAATTTTTGATGGGATAATTGTGCTTAAATGGTTGATTTTAAGTGAATTTGTGATGATTAGAATTGTTGGTTTTGGGAATTAAAAGAGATGTAAAAGGTGAAATATTGAAAGGCAATTCCATATTCATTGGGAGACGACTCAGAGTTACTTTAACCCTATCTACTTTCTTGAATACTATTTGACAATACTGAAGTTGTCTTGAAAAGTAGTATTAATTTTATAGCTTCAACGACAGCTTATCAAATTTGGCGTCGCTACCGGGGAATACGGTTAGTATTTTACATATTTCAATCTTATGAATGCAATGCAATGCTCAAGAATAAAAGCAATGTTTGGACAATGTTTAAAGAACAAATAAGAAACTTAAAAACAGTTATGATGAAATAGGCTAATTTCACTGCTTTTCCAAGATAGATTCATCATCGGTTATTCACAGATAATTGTTCAATTGATTATTATTTAAGTTTCAAATTAATTAAAGTACATTCTTAATTAATTTGAGGGCGATCATGCATTTAACGAAAGTAAATTCTCAATCAAATGCAAAAGCTTTCTAGATTATTCACAATGAATTCAACCAAAGTACATTCTCAATCAAATCCTATTGTGTTTAATCATGTCTAGTCTTAAATCTCCTAACCAAATTAAAAGTTAATCAATCAAAGTAAATTCTCAATTGATTATAGTTGAAATTAGTACTAATCAATCAAAGTACATTCTCAATTGATAGTAAAAACTATTTAATCATATGAAAGTTCCTAAATTAAATCAAAGTAGATTCTCAATTAAACCTAGAAACCCTAGAACTCATATAATCAATATGCATGTAGATTCAAACACATTATGATGCAAAAATCTTTGCTTTTAATTTGATAAAGAGATGAAAGACATAGAGAGAGAACAACTTAAATCAATAATCAAAATAAAAAATTGCATTAACTCAATCTAACCTCAGAATTCATAATGAAATTACAGCAAAATAGCCCTAGATGTTGTCGGGGAGTACGGTTAGTATTTTGAATATTTTGATTCTTATTGTTTATTTTTATTTTTTACCTTTATTTTTATCTTTATTTGTTTTCTTACGCACATACATTTAATTTAGTTTGAGTTATTTTGTAGTCTTTAGTCATTCTTATTTTAGAAAAAAAATCTTTGTTCTTGTTTTAATTAAGGATTTCTCTTGAGAAATACTTGAGGCTAGTTAGAATACACTCTGGCTAGGAAAGACTTAGTACTTAAGTTGTCCATTGTGACGCACCTCTCTTTCCTGGGAGTGGACCCAAACAAAGTCTCTCTTATATGTTATTTGAAATCTTTCTCTAAAGCAAGAACAAAAGAAAAAGAGAAGTCAAGAACAGAGAAACAACTTCAAGCAGATTGCGTAGTGCATGACCAGAGCCCGCGAGAATTTTATCAAATTAACCCGGAAGTTGAAAGGAACTTGCGTAAGCTGCGGAAAAGTTTGAAATTTGGGTGTTCTACTGAGGGAACACTTCTTACATTTGAAGCCATATCACCTTCATTATCTCCTGTCACAAACATACCATCCAATCCTTTACCTGATCCTAACCCAAATAATATGGCATAAAGAACCATTATACAGTTAGCCACCTCCCACAATACAGCTATCCGAAGTAACATTGAATACCCTAATGAGGAATGGGAGTTGAGACCTGACCTGTTAAATGCTTTACCAAAGTTCAACGGGTTATCAAGGGAGAATCCACACGAGCACTTGAGACAACTTCACATGTTGTGTCAAAACTTTAGATCTCACAGAATCACAATAGAGAGCCTTAAAATGAGAGCTTTTCCTTTTACTCTTCAAGGAGCAGCTCAAGATTGGTGATACTATGTCTTTACACGGATCACAAACTGGGAAACTATTGAAAGACTCTTTCTTGAAAAGTATTTTCCTGCATCCAGATTATCTTCCATACGAAGAGAAATTCAAG